>VZUI01091309.1:0-75463 GCA_013401135.1 Cettia cetti
TCTATCTATCTATCTATCTATCTATCTATCTATCTATCTATCTATCTATCTATCTATCTATCTATCTATCTCTATAATCTATGTCTATATCTATGTCTACGTCTATATATCGATGTCTATGTCCATCTATCTATATCTATATCTGTATCTATATCTATATCTATATCTATATCATCTATATCTATATCTATATCTAATCTGTATCTATATCTGTATCTATATCTATATCCTAGTGTTTGAGGGGAGTGTGTCTGACCAAGGAAGGATTCTCATTAGTGGTGGTTTATTTTTACTTGGTTTTCTGAGTAGCAGTCCCAAAAAGAGAATGCTGTGCAATATCATTATTATTTTTTAGTATAATCTCCAAATTGTAGTGAGAGTAAAAAAGATGACATGACACAGACCTGAAATGTCTGAGCTAACAACTGTGCCTACTGGGTAAAAAGATGAGAAAGAGGAGAAGAAAGGATAAAGAGAGGAATAAAGCAATGAGAGGATACATTTAATCCTTGCAAGTTCCTCTTGAAGGAAATACTATTCAGAAACTATTCTAATGTTAGGAATAATTGTTGGCTTAAATATTTTTGGAAAAGGAAGGGATTGTCATATCTTTTCTGTTGGGAAACTCGTTAGGTGTTTGCTACCAAGTGAGGTGAAACAAGGTGATGTGTTTGACAGGTGTAATTCTCCTGAGAGCCACAGTGGCTTTCTCTCTGCCCACGCCGGCTACTCCCTGGACTTCAAAGGCATTTCCTGTTACTCGTTGGCACTGGGCCCTGCTGGTGTGTTTGCTGCAGGGTGAAAGACTGAAATAAAGGAATAGATGTAAGGGATACGCATCCTTCTTGTATTGACCATACTGGATGGATAAAATCTCTATGGGCTTCATGATTCTTTCTTAATTACCAGAACTGTGAATTTGGTTGTTGATTTTTCTCTTTTTTTAGTACCTAGAGAAGATGCCAGTCAAAGATGGCTTGACCAAATTACTACAATGTGACCTTAAACATAACAGAATTTTCTGTATCTAATGTATCTGACTTCTGGTCAAGCTACCAGATATCCACAAAAACACTGCTATAATCACTTAATGTATCATGAAAAACTGCTTTACCATCATATTGCAGAGCTGGGTGCAAAAAGGGACTGATGGCTCTTATGGTGTGGGGAGATGGTCTGCATTGTGTGGGGCTCTGAGAAAAGTTGATCAGGCTTGTTTATATGAGGACTGAGAATACAAGGCATGAGTCTTCATTCTTTGCCCCACAGTATGTTTTTTTTTTGTTGTTTTTGTTTTTTTTTTTTTTTTCTGGCCTTTTTCCCCTCCTAAAATCACTTCTAATTGGGGATATCTTGAATTTTCCTTTTGCTGGGCATAATGGTGACAGCTCTGCTGCAAAAACAAACATTCCCTGTGCAGCACAGTCCATCACTGTGAGCCACTCAGCACTGTTGTTGCAGTGATATAAATGGATCCCCATGCAACGAGATAGTGATTAATGGCAGGTAGAGCACAGTCTGCAAAGACGTGGTACTGTATTTGTCACCCCCCCAGAAGTTGTCATTTAATGCACTCTATCAGGAGCAGTTTTATGTAATGGACATGGGAAGATCCATAAAAGTAACATCTGAGACTGCAGTAGGGCAAGTATTGATTTATTTGTTACAATAAAATTTTTGTCATTACTATGCAATTGCTCTATCTCTGGAAGAATTGATATATGTTGTTGGATGTTACAACCCACTATGCAAAACTTTTCCTCTTTTTTTTTTCTTTCTTTTTTCTTTTTTTTTTTTTTTTTTTTTTTTTTTTTTTTTTTTTTTTTTTTTTTTTTTTTTAATTTCCTGTAACTCTTCTAAGGAATCATTACTCCTTATTACATAGGCCTGGCATGCCACCTATTTAGATAAATGCCTGAACAAGTGTGCAGTAAATATTCACAGCAGCTCATGTTTCAACTATATATGCCACTAATTAGATAATTTAGTGGCTCAAATAAATAAACACAAAAATAGAACAGACCTGAAGAAAACAGGGAGTAAAATGTACAGCCACTGTCATTCTGTGGGCCAAGATACCAACTTTAGTCTGTATCAAATGTCTGTAATATGCTGTAGATGGGTAAAATAAAGAAGGATAAAAAATGGGAGCAGAAAGAAAACCCCATCTCACATTCAATTACCAGGTACCATAACAAATGATCAGGGAATATTATAAATAATGACTCCTCTGCATCACCCGTATTTATCCATATGTTTCTGGCACCTTTCTCATGGAAAGCTCAGGGAACGTGCCAAGCAGAGTGTACCCAGGATTTCAAAATCCAGAGCCCTTTGTTTACAGACCTCAAAGCGCTTGTCAGAGGGGAGAAGCATCATTGTCTCTCATTGACAGAGGGAGAATAGCCCGTGGCTCACCCAAGGTCACAGCACAGAGCTCCCATGCAAAAGAGCTGCTGGGGTTTTCTGCTCGGGTTTGCCTTTTTTAGGTAAATAATGCAGCCCTTAAATGTGCTGGCAGGAATCATGGCCTCAGTGCTGGGGACTCCCACGTGAGCACTCAGATGATGTGGGACTGATGCAAGAATGCTTTTTCCATACCACAGATCTCTTATTTTCAGAATTTTGACCTGTTGACAGGTTTAGTTTTCCTTATGATTTCTTTACAACTTCATTTATCAGCCCTTGGTCTTTAAATTAGATTCTCCTTAGATTAAACCCATAGATTCTGAGACTGCTAAGCAATTCAATTAAGCAGGATGGAGAAAGTAGGTGGAAGTGTTCTTTTGAATATCAACAGTGGCAGACACCAGCTACAGTACCTGTGTGAAGGCGCTTTAGAGCCTCAGGCTGGCACAATTCAGCCTTGTTTATTATTTGAACACTGTGTGATAGGGCAGGTATATTTAGCCACGTACTGTTGATCATTTTCATTGCTATTCCTGATCCTAGTAAAGTGCATTTTTGCTCTTGCAAGTTTTTGGAAGTGAGTGTTGAATGGGAAGGAATCATAGGTTTCCCAAACTGCTTTTTTTTTTATAATCTTGCTTACCTCATTGATTGATGGTGATCATCCTAATTTGCTGTTTTCTCCTTGATTGTATTTTTTGATAGAAACAGCTAGTGATTGAATTTGCCCTGGTATTTGCCTCTCTCTAGACCATATTTTCTTGTGTGCTTTCCTCAAAACTTACCCAGCTCTTCAGAAGGAGCACATGCAGCTCCTTCCTGAGATTTTGCCTCAAAAGCAAGGTGAGTGACTGGCATCTGTGTGTCAGTGACACAGAGATACAGCACCTGCCTGACAGTGATGCTGCTCACTTTTCACGAGGTAGGATAAAAATCACGTTCAAGATCTGCTCTATCTTAGCATAAGAGTGCCAAGCCTCCCTTCATGCAGTGCAGGGTTTGGATGCTGAGGTTTCAGTCAATGCAGAGAGTTCAGATGCTGAGGTTTCACTCAGTGCAGAGATTTCAGATGCTGAGGTTTCAGTTTGATGCTCACTGAAAATTTTGGTGGCTGAAGCAGTGTTTGCATGGCTCAGTGGGAGCACTGGGGTTAGGACTCTGTGCTCAGCTCAGCAGGGCTGAACTTGCTTGGGGAGGGCTGAAGGCAAGGGAATTAGCCTGGAAACAGCCCAGGTGGAGAGGGGCTATAAGACATAAATCAGGGGCTTTGTGAGAGGGTCTGGCCATGAGTGTTCTTTGCTAACTGCTCCTGGAAGACCCTTGGACTGAGCCAGTAAAAACAGGGTACTTTGAGGACAATGTTCCAGGCTTGACTCTGTCTTTTATCATCTTAAGGGTTTTAAGATGATTTCAACATTGATTTTCATGTCTGATTTTTTCCATGTTGGATTTTCATTATTGCTCAGATAACACAAACTACAAATATTTGTGGTTGCTGATCAGCTGATGGAAATATGAGGATTGCGTGACTTGCTCCTCAGTTCCATCTGAGGATACTCAGTATCAGTTAAGGTTAGGATCCAACAACAGCCAAATGAACACTCAGGAGAGGTCAATAAACTGCAAATGAGATCTCTTCTAGATTATCCCTTTTCTCCATTTCGAGCTGTTTGAAATGAACTTTTCTTCACATTTCGCACAAAGACACTTGCTAGCATTTTATCATTTACAAACTGATCAAAACTGAATCATTTACCAGTCTATAATGTTCATGCCTGTGCTGCTTAACACGAAAACACAAAAATATGTAATAAATAAAAGACCAATTTTGGCTTCAATTCTCAGCATCCAAGGAATATACTTTTAAGTAGTGAGATAATTTCCAGCTATCCAGAGCTAAGCAGAACTATCATACCACTTCACTAAACATCCGTGGTTTATATAAAAATATAGATTTCCTTTAAGTGCTCTACTTAAGTCTTTGGTAAGTCATATTTACGTTATTATTGTTTATGTTCCGAGAAGTCAGTAGAAGGACAGCATTGTTGCAGTTTATGTGGTTTTATGATTCACACTTGATGAGGTTGCTATCAAATGAGGGAGAAGAAACCACTGACAAGTTTATGGGTGTGCTATGCCATAGGACACATGACAAGAACACAGCAGCATAGGCAGGTCGCTGTGGTTTCATAATCGACATTTTATATCCCCAAACATGTTTTTGTTTTGATCTTCTCAAATCATTCCACCCAGGAAGGCATCATTTTGACCTGAAATTTGGCTTTGCCGTGGCATGATTATGCAAATCTGGTCAAATATCATGGCAGCTCATAACTCCAGATTGCAAGGTTCATTGCTTTGAAGGGACTTCACTTGAATCCTCAACCAATCCTAAATTAAAGTATGAGCAGAAGAAAAGTGGATCATAAAATCTCAAGGTGGTGGATGGTGCAAGAGGGAAGCATCTGGTTCTTATGATGATGTAATTGGGCAGATCCAGATTACCAAGATTTGAACTCTGACTTTCCTGATACTGATTATATTTTCCCCCTGTGATGTCAGGAGTTTATTTATTGCATTGTCACATTCTGTCTGCTTTGTCCAAATTTCAAGAAAGTGCTTGGGGATCTCGAAGTGTGCACTCAAGTGTGATGCAGTGGACACTGTCAGACCAGACAGACAACACAGGCACAGCAACAATCCCAAAGTGCAGTGACATCTTTTTGGATCAAAATTGTTTCTTTCAGTTGTAACTACATCTTCTATTTATGCTGCCTCTCTGCTAAAGGTAACTTTGACTAGGGAGAGATCTTTACACTGTTTAAGGCCCCAGTTTAGATGTTTGGGTGTTGCTTTGGGGATTGACATTTGCCAGTGTTGTGTGTTTGTTTCTCCATCTGCCAAAGGTTGATAGGAATCAAGTGTGCTGGTGGGTGAAGGATGTAGTGGTGGATGATTGTTTCACAAGATGATTGAGGTGAATTTCTTGTGGTCAACCTCTCTATGGGATGCTAAGCAGGATCTGCTGCTGTTGGTCACCTTTTCTTGATTGTGCAGGTCTTGGTTGTGCAGATTTGGACCACAGAAGAAACTTGCAGCTTGTCTGGCTGTACTGCTCTGCAAAATATTTGTTCCTTTTTATATTTCCAGCTGCCCTGTTAGATTATTAAGCCTCTACAGAGGTCTCCAGAGCTCAAGTCTCAAGCTGGAAAATTCCATTCAGAGTATGCTGTGAATTCCTACTCAGATATAAGTGCTGCTTTGAGTGTCTTCGGGGAGGATGTGGATGCTTTCTTATAGCTTCCTTCTAAAATGTGTGTAGGTGTATTTGTGATTTTTCCCAAGGCTGATAAATCAAAGCAAAGATGCCAGGAAATTAATTTTAATCAGATGAAATCCAAAGTGCTCTGAAGCTGATTTCTACCAGCCCTACTGAATTTTGGATCAAACTACATAAGAAATCTTAAGCATTTCAGTATAGAGCATATAAAACTGCTGATGCACAGAACTGGCACTTGTTTCTGCACCAGTAACTACCAGGAAAGTCCATGGTAGGAGGGACATCCCTTGATCCCTTTTTCTATGAACAAGAAAGGAAAAGGCAAGGAATTAGTACCAGGATAACTTTATAAGAGCAGGGCTGGAAAATGCAGGGCTTGATCCTCAGGTCTGTCAGGTGTGAGGTTTTTAGGTGACACACAGCAAAAGGAAAGGCAGAGGGGTTATGGAATGCTGGCCAGAGCTTGGGCTGGCACTGAGCAATGGGAAGGGCAGGAAGAAGTGACTTTTGTTCAGCACTGGAGAGGGAGGCAGGCAGGGTCAGTCAGCCCTCCTCTGCTAGGCCCAAAACTGGAGCAAAGGGAGACCATGTCAGTTCTTGAAAGCATCTTTCTTTTGGCTCTTTCCAACAAGATTCATAAATGTGTTTATTATCATTTGGATGCTTGGGGATCACCGAGTAGGGAGTTTTATCTTAGACTGAGTTCACAGGGCTTGGACTTTGCTCCTCGAAGCCAGTGTCAGAAGCACTGTGCAGAGCTGAAGTGAACCATGATAATTTCAAGATTTTTCAAATCTCCTGCTTGATATCTTCCTCTCCTCTGAGTTTTTTTTTTTTTCCTCCACTCCACATAGAGAAAAACTTAAATACATATTTTTCTAAGAGATTGCTGTCTAAATTTTCTTTAAGTTAAACCATGTGTTTTGTTGGAAACTTTAGATATTTATCTGTTTTTCTGTGTTTTTTTTTTCCTCTTATACTTTTACCCTCTCCTTAGGGACCCACAAAGCAAAACACCAATGTCTCTTCCAGACAATATTAGAAGGACAAGAGATAAAGCAGGGTTATATTTGCTTTCAGAAGAGTTTAAGATAACTGGTTGCCAAGCTCTCCATATGTGTGGGTGAAGAGCAGTGGATGCAGAGCCTTGCACGTCAGCTCCATGGGGAACAGGCAGCCAAACTCCTGTCTTGCTTCTCCAGGGAAAGTGGACAGTGTACACAGTAGCAGAAGGACTTGCCCATCTCTAAAAGGGGTTAGAGCTCTCAAAATCTCCTTTAGTAAAAGCTTGCCTTTCTACCAATGAAATAAAGAGCCTTATTCATGTTCTTGGTGGCTGTGAATTTGGCAATTTCCAAGAGCACGATATAATTTCTATTTTTAATGACTTGGTGCATGATTAGAAAAAGTAGGAATATGCAGTATGTAACAGACCAAGAATAGAGCAATAGATGATATTTTGAGATTTAGTTTTTCCTTTCTGGGCACTGGTTTTCTGGGTGTTGTCATAAGCATCATCTGCATGGCCATTTCCCAGTAGGAAAGAGTCAGGTCTCTGATAGATCTGCCCCTTCCCTGAAGGGTATTTTTGAATTGGAAATGAAATCCTCTCTGCCTTACTGATGTGTGTCAGGAGTAGGTGAGCAACTGTAAACCATTCCTGCCTGGGCTGTTCCCTCTAACCAGAAGTTTCTTACACTCTAAAGCAGCAATGTGATTCTCTTTGCTTTCTAGCCTAAGATTCACGTGGGAATCCAAAATCATGGTAGGTGATAAATTTTAAAAATATCTGAGTGACTATTTCATCTTCCTTCCTGTGTTTTGAGATTAAATAATCCTCATTCCCCACCAACACAAAAGCTATACTCCTGGCTTTTAAGAAAATCGTTATTTCAGGAAAATTCAGTTTTTTCAGCTGTGTATCCACCCAAACAGTAAGCTCTGTCTGTGCAGCTTTTATGAACAGGTACATGTGGATTTCTAGAACAAAAGAGCCATAAACTGCAGTGACACTGGTGACAACACAGAGCAGGAACTAAATTTAGTCACTGTGTAAAGGTGACACTCTGCTCACTGGCATGGTTTGCTTTGGAATATTAAAAGTTAACATATGAGAAACATGCAGCTCACTAGTGGTGTACCTTTGGGGATTATTAGGGACAATATTAATTTAAGTAGCTCAGGACTTAATCCAGGGAGGTAACTTAAAAGGAGTTGGGAACAGCAAGCAGGAACCTAACACTGCTGGAGAAAATGAAGAAACAGCTGGAGAACAGGGCCAGCCTCTTTTTATTGTGCACAGCAGTGAGTGGCATTAGGGATAAGTCAGGCAATACCGAACTCCTGTTCAGTTTGTGGGGTGCATTTCCTGCTCCCAAGACCTGCACTGTGCTTGTCACCTAAATGATAATTCATGGACAGCAGATAATCCTGTGGGTCAGGTGGTGGAAACTTTTACTTTGCTTAGCAGAGTGAAACAACTTCACTGCAAAGAAAAAAGGATTCAGGGGGAGGGGGATGAATTAGTCTCACTTCACTGAAGCAAGTCATGCTATAGAGCTTTACACTATCTGAGGAATGGGCTTGTGTGGGGATAAAATGATGGGAGTATTATCATTCTGCCTTAAACTGCTGTAAAAGGAAGATTTTGTTTGTTGGAAATTTATGGTGGCATATAGGAGTGTTTATGTGAACAGCAGAAAGCAAAAATGCATTCTGTAATATCCTGACTGTGTGTGTTTGCTAGGCTTAGCTTGGTTTTCTCGTGACTGAATTTTAATTTCAGTCTAGCCCCCCCCCATCTCCAAATATCTGTTTTGTTCTCCCCCACTTCTGCTGGTTAAATGTAGTGATGTATTGTGAGAAGTGCCTTTGTAACTAGTCTGTCTGCAAAGGACCATGTCCAAAAGAACAGAGAAAGGGATGCACAGAGCATGAAAATCCCGTGGAGATTGATGACTGTGTACACCAAGACACGGAGATGTGTATTTATACAGGGAGGAAGGGAGAAGCAGAGCAAGAAGTTTCGTACTTTGGTCAGTCGTGAGAACTGACCCTGTAATGCTTTTTGAGGCTCTTTGCATGCGTATCTTTGATTCTCTGTAATGAGTAACGTACTTACAAGGGATTATTTCATCTCCCAGGGGACAGCCTGACCCCTCTCACCTCCCCTTATCGTGGGCGTGAGGAGCCACGGGGGAGGCGAATTGTGCTTCGCCCTTCCCTGAAGGGTGTGTGCAGGGATGGAGTCTGGCAGGCTGAAAAAAGTCCAGCAAAAAAATGAATTCTCTGGCCCTCAGTGTGGCTGTGGAGAGTTTAATCTTGGCTGTGTGGCTGTGGGTGCTGGGCCTGGCAGCCCCTGGGATGGGGGGCACGGCTGCAGGCTGAGCTCAGGCAGTATTCCCTATATATCTATACAGACCTACACCTTGAAGTACACCAACTCACCCAAAGGCACTCCACTGAAGTGTGTACACATTTATTAAGAAATCCTTATGTATATTTTACACCTCTTTTCCTCCTGATTTAAATGTCCTGATGAATATTTATTACATCCAATTAAATTTTAGTGGCATATTTGGTTGTCGGGAATGAAATCTTTATTATTATTTACATATTCTTTTGTTATTTGCATATCTTTATTTACATCTTCAGCTTTATTATTAATGCACACATACAACTTTTAAAGTAAAGACAAAACCTTTGACTAGAAGGAGGCTTAAATGCAAGTGTTTATACTGCTAATATCTGCCAGAGAAAGTACAGAACAGAAACTTATACCTAAACTCACATGCTCAGGAAGAGACATTCTTAAAGTCCTGTTGCTATTCTCTTTTTTTCTTCATGATGAATTTAAAATATAGAAGGTTTGCATGTGCAAAAAAAAAAAAAAAAAAAAAAAAAAGTGAATTTTCTGCATCTGATCTAGATCTACTCAATGAATATCTAAGAAGCAAGCAATTTGTCAGGAGTGTTCAGACTAAAGCTCCTATAGCACATGGCTTGTAGGGAGCAGTGATTTACAATTCCCTGTGAAAGCTTTTCTGGGCTGAAAAGCTAATAGATGATGTTGCTATTTAAGTGCTAAGAGAATGTTTTCAGCCCTCAAAGGTTAGGATCAAATAAAAGTTGTGCTTCTTGGAACACACAAGGGAACGGTTTTATCCTGAACTGATGTGTCTCTGTTATTTATCTGTTTGAATTCATTGGAAAATAAGTGTTTTCACCAGGGAAATATTTTATTTTAGCATGAAGAGCCATTGAACACATACATCTGCCTCGGTACAAAATTAGCTGTGATATTAAACTCGTGTTCAAAGGTGTATTGGCAAACATTGATGTGGAGTCCAAAAACACTCATTACTCTTGTTTGATTCTGCAAAGCTGCTGTGGGTTTTCCGTATTAGTGCCCACACAGCTACCTAGTGACTGAGAGATGGATTTAAAGCCTGAGAGATGTGACAATTCCTTCAGGACTCTTGTGGCCTGTCTTCATATGGAGGTCTTAAGTACAATTTATGAATTCTGGTTGAAGTTATGAAGTTGCTGGTATGAAAAATGGGAGCGTCCTGGATTGCTGCAGGTAAGGAATCCATCATTTTCTCACAAGGTCTGTCACGTTCTGCAGTATAATGACCATGGAGAGTCACTCATTTTAATGCTTTTGTTCTGAACAAGGAGTCAGGAGAACAGATCTTCCCCTATAATGCCAGGAGAGGGAAATAAGGTCTTTGGTAATTTCTTGGACAGAAGCAAGAGGATGAAACATTTGTTGAAAAAGAAGTCATGGAGGAACAAGAAGCACAAACAGAGCTCCAAGGAAAGAATAAATAATTTCCTAAGAGAAAAACCCAACCTAATGGCAGGACCCAGGGTAGGCCAGAGAAAGTTGGCAAGTAGAGCTGAAAAACTCTCTCTGAAAAGAAGCCATGAGACAGCAGAAAAAAAATCCTCATCAGCTAATGAGTTCAGATTCCTGTCCAAGGAATTCTCCAAAGTGCTGAGGAACCAGAGAGAGAGAAATAAATATAAGCATTGGTTTTTTTGTTTATGTATCTTTTGACTTCATGATAAGTGACAGGGATATTTTGTACTTGGACACACATGAGGATGTGTAAAGGATCCTTGTGTTTAGAGTTTGCAACTGCTAATTCTAAACTCCTCTGGCTGGGGAGGATCCCCTGATGAATAACCACCCAGAGATGACACTGCACTCTCTCCCAGCAGTGAGTTTCTATTCTTTTTTTCCACTCTTAGTGTAGAGGTGACCATTTTTTGCCAGTGTCTGGTTTCCTGTCACCGTTGGGGAGCTCCTAGAGGGCAGAGCACTGGAGCCCAGTTTGGGTTTGCTTTGCTGACAGCCCCTCTGTGCAAATTCTCCTTGGCAAATTGGAAGTGTGAACCATGCCTTTTGCATCTGAAACAGAAGTGGTGGGGGAAGTCTTCATCTCACAATTAACTTCATTTTGTCGTGCTGAAGTCTCTGTTCCTTTGCTTTGCCAGACAGACTGCATTGAGCCCCGGTGAGAGGACTTGCAGTGTGTTTTTGAACTTGAGAAATGACAGAGGCCTCTAGCACAGGGTGTAAAACATAATTCCTGCCACTTCATCTCTTTTCAGTGACAGTACAGTGGAAAGCAGTGCTGAGCACACAATGCAGAGCCACTTTTTCCTGTCTCTGCAAGATGTTGCTTTAAAATTAGGTGAGATGCATTGATTTGAGAAAGGCAGGAGCAGGGCCCAGAGGAGGTGAAAGAAGAGATGCTACTTGCTCTGTTAGAGCTATTTACTGACCAGCTTTTATTTTGGTCTTTTATATTGCTAAGAAATTCATACATTGTATTTGCCTTTTGTGTACAGCTCTCAACAAGTATCTCTTTGTCAGCCTCACAAAGGGCAATAAACTCTGTGTTGCAAATAAGCCTCAGTAGCCGCTGGACATTATGACTAATTGTAATGCAGCATATATCCTTGAGGACTATAAACCTATATTAAAAGACAATGGTTGAGAGAAAAGCTATTGAATTGAGATAGTACTCATGTAACCCCATGGGGGCTCGACAGACAACAAGGAGGCCATTGATACCAGCTCTAATACAAAAAGCCACACAGACAGAGAGTCATCCAAACCAGTATGGTGAGTGGATGACCACATAGTTCAGTTTAATGCTGCTTTTGTTTAGTTCTCACTTCGAGGCAGACAACACACACTGGAACATCAGAATTAGTTCTGTTTAGATTGCTGCAGAGGGAAGGAGCGAGAAAATTAATGGAGCAGTGCCCCCCTCACCTTCTCTTGTTGTGTGCCAACTTGTCTGAAATCTGCCCAGTCCCAGGGTAAATTCTGTAATAAAAGTGAAAGAAAACACTGTTGTCTTTTTGGTGTTTTTTGTTTGTTTAGGGTTTTTTTTTCTTTTTTCTTTTTTTTTCTTTGTGTTTGAGGTTTTTTTTATTTCTAAAAGATTGAGAAATGTTAAAGTTTCTTTTGCTGTTTCTCTTTTTTAGTCCCTCTTTTTTTTTTCTTTTTTTTTTTTTTTTTCCCCTTGCATGTTCTGAATCAGTTCAGACCTGATGATATAACAGATCTTCTGAAACTATCAGGAGAGTTTTCAGTTAGGATATGAAAACGTGAACAAATGAAAATGTAAACAGGGTTTAACATTCATTGCAACTGAGAAGAAGCTGGAAGAGATTTCATGTGGAGGAATCCTGGCCTTGGCTCTCACCTCTTGGAGTCGTTTTATCTTGAGTTTAGGTACCCCAATATTGTATTAGTCACTGAATAAGTTGCACTAAAATCACTTCCATCACTCTGGAGTGATACTTTTTCTCTGCAAAGGTGTAAATATTTAGGTCGTAACCTGTGTGTCTATGAGCACAAAGCCTGTATTTTACTGAGACCTGTCTGAGATACAGATGATTCTTAAAACTGTGTTTCACTCTTTTTTCTAATATTAAAAACAGGAGTGTCACTATAATTTAAAGGTGACCAAGCTTGTACCTAGAGCCTACTTGATAGACTGATTAATGAAAAACTCAGCCCAGAAGAATCCCAATCTATTACTTTATTAGCTTTTTCAGGAAAGCCAAAGAAGGAATTGTAAACAGAAGAACTTGTAAACAGAGCAAGGACCGACTTTCTTTTCTTTTTTTTTTTTAAATTGTTTTATTTACAGATAACAACCTCTGCTAAGCAGTTTTCCTAGGTATCCCGTGGTGAATCACTCAGAAATCCTTTCAAATTCCCTATAAAGTTCCCATCAGGTTGCACTATAGGGAAGGTCATAGTTCTTTTTCCTCAGGTTGTTTTTTGTCTCATCAGCTTAAATTTAAATTCTTCAGGGCCTTTGTTAGTACAGTTGCTGTTGCAATGGGTGTGTAACTGCTGCCCAGGACAGATAAATGCACTTCCAGCAGGTTTGCTCAACCCCATGCAGGACCCTGTTTTTCTCTCTTTCCTAGTATTTTTTTCTGTGTCACTGGATGCCTGTCATTCTCTTCATACTGTTCTTTTAACTTCCCCATAATGTGATTTTATTCCTTCTTTCATAGGATGATTTTTCCCCGACTGTAGTTTCTCCACAGTGTCTGTATAGCGCCTCCATCTGCTTTTGTCCTGTGAAGGAATTGCCTCAAAAGAAACCACCCTAAGTGGGAATTATGCTTTTATTGGAGCCAATATTTTACCCAGTGAATTAGTCCCAGTGGAACGAATAGGACGATTTGCATGCTTAGCATTAGGCACACTGAAGTCCTTCACTAAATCAGGCCTAATGTGCAGATTGAACTTCCCCTGACTTAGGAGAAATTCTCCAGTCCAAAAAACCTGTGATTTAAAGCCACCATGTGAAATCCAGGCTATGTTGTGGACAGTGACAAAGCTGACTGTGGTGTCTGTGGAACCAGGGTGGTACCTCAGCTGTTGAGTCCTTAGACAAATACCCCAAGAACAAAAAACCTGCAGTCAGGAGCTATCCAAAAAATGATCCCTGTCTTGTACTGAAAGATTTGGTATTTTAAGAGTTAACTTACAAATTCAAACACAGTAATTTTGTATGAATTTCACTTGTGCCTTTTTCCTGTTAAATAAATTTGTTTCTTTTGAAAACTACTTCAAGAAAGAATAAGAGGGGGAAAAATCCACCTTTTTGTTAAATTAGCTTAAAGCAAACAAACTGAAACTTCCCAATGTTGTCCAATGAAATTCATTATGCTGGTGCAGTACTCTTTTTTTTTTCTTCTTCTTTTTTTCCCCTTTCCATTGCCTGAATAATGTTCTTTGAAGACTACATCATCAATAAACTACTCTGGTGAGGTTTAGAGAGCCTAGAATAATGAATAACAATTAGGGGCATTTAAAAGGTAATATTTTTTCCTGCAATTTGGGAATTGATTTATGAAGTTGGGGATCCTCCAATTTCATCAAATAAATGGTTTCTTAAACCAATTCTTCTTACCGTCATGGTAACACCTTTAGATCTGGCTTGGTTTGCAAGCTTTCCTGCCAACTTATTGTTTTTGATGCAAATGAAGCATCTCAACTTGCACAATTAACAGAATTCCTGTCTAAAAATGTTATACATTTTCTACAGCTCAGTTAAAGTAGCACAGTGTCAGTTTTACAGTGAAAACTATCCTGTTGGGTTTCATTTGCGTGGTGTTACACTTATTTTTGGAATTAAACCTGTGGATATTTTTCCTCATGACATTTCTGGAAAATGTGCAGGAATTTGAAGGCCTGATGAGCACACCTCAAATGGAGCCATGCAGTGAGCCTGGGTAAGTGAGTAAAAGGTCAAAGTCCTGCTTAGCAGCTTGGAAGAACAAACCATAATGCCAAAACCAGTCAGGGAAATCAATGAGTGGATGTGTAAAACACATGGAACAGAGTAGCTGGGGTGAGGGGTAGGATTGTGATAATCACCCCAGTGACAAAGAAGTGTCCACATCCCTAAAACAGCCATGGAGAAGCCCAGAGTGGGCAGCCACTGACTCTGAGGCTGCTTGAATGACCTTCATCTCCAGCTCAATATCAGGGAGCTTTCATTCACCTTTAAGCAACCAGCCCTGGGAAGTTTCCAGTATCTTGCTGGTGGGTCTCCTAATGGAATTAAATTATAATACCTTGCACTCTGGTAGGGCTGAATGTATGGATAAAAAGATGCTGAGGTAATAGTCTTTTTTACAGATCCTTAAGCCTCTTTGGAAGTACAAGCCAAAATAATATTTTCCAGAGGCTCTAACCTATTTGGTAGAACAAACCCCCCAGGCAGATTTTGTAAAATTTTGAAAAACTTGAAAATATCCCCTTCAACCCCAAGAAGGGTGAACAACTCAACTTGGAGGAAACAAATATTTAATGGACCCAGAAGTATTGCTTATAGTGCATTGCAAGTAAAATCTGTTCCTTCAGACTTCCCTCCCCCCTCCTTGTGCTGGGTAATGTATTGAACTGTCACCCTTTTGCTTATAGTCACACTGCTGATTTCTTTTTTCCAGTGGAGAATTCTCAGCCTAGGTGGTGTATTGGTAATGCAGAAGAGTGAGGTGGAGGAGGAAAGATGTTCCTGGAATTTCCCAGAACTGAAAAGCCAGGGCAGCAGCTCCCAAAATTTTTTCACTGGCTGCATGCTTAGGGGTCACCTCATGTTATGTTGGTCCAGCCCCTGGGCTAGTGGTTGACTGCTCCTCTGTAGGCAGTGTGGAAGAGCATGAGAAGCACCACCTCAATGTCTCCAGGGCTCTGAGTGTGGATGTTCATGTCCTTTCTTATTACAGCTGACTCATGCAAGGATTCATAAGATTTCTTGTACTTCCTTTCTTGTTGTTTTCCTTTTTTTTTTTTTTAATTAGGAGGTAACACCAGCCTAAAGTATACAAAGGCTAGGTATTTAATTTGTATTTGCTTGTTATGCCCTAATCCTACCCATTCTTTAGGCTCATGAAAATATGAGCAATTAAGTTCTGGGTCTTTGTGAGCATTTTGGGGCCCTTTGGAGTATTTTAATTCCAGCTCACTTTGAGGTACCAAGTGTGATATCTGCAGTGGGTTAGGACAGGCAGTGCTAATTAATTTTGAAGGATGTGTTTGGTAGGAATTTGATATCCGTGGCAAGAGCCCTTTGAATCATCCTGGTGGTGGGTGCAGAGTGGCTGAAGGCAGGGGATTCTGCCTTGCCTTTCTGGGGGCTGAGGTGCACCTAGAGCAGCCTGGACTGAAGGGGGTGCCTCCTTCATTTCTGCTCAGTAGGATGCAAGGAACCCCCTCCCAGAAATTTGATGGTAACCACAAAAGCAATAGAAAATAAAAATATGTTTTACTCAGCCAGGACTCTGTCAGTGTGTCTTGGAGAAAGCAGGACAAATGTTTGGAGATGCCCAGTAGGAGAGCAATGTGTAGAATTGCTAAATCAGATTTTTCAATGTTGCACTAGATAGGTGGTCTGGAGAGTAACTAACTTTGTGCTGGCTGAGACTGTTTTCACACATTGTGTTTTCAGAAAGAGGAAAAAAACTAAAAGATTTTTCGTTTTGAAAATCTTTTCAAATGCTGTTGCTTAGAGAAATGGTATGGATAGCACAGTATTTATGAATCAACAACATTAAGGAGCTTAAATATGAAAACCAATATCTTTTTTGTTACTTCTAAAGTATACTGTTTGGAAAGCAAAAGGCTTGTTTTCCCCACTGCAATTCTATAAAGTGAATATCTGTCACTGCTTTTCATCAGATCAGCCTGGAGCTACTAAACCCTAATACCCTCAACAGACAACAGCCACAGTGCCAGGGAGGGATTGCCTGGGCTGCAGCTTCCAGAAACATGTGAATCACCCCAGCACTGTGCAGCTTTTTGTGCCTCTCTTGCAATTTCAGCAGGAAAATAAGAGTAATTAGAAAGCTCCATTTGGCACCAATGCTGCTGGTTTGAAAGTGACCTACTAAGCTGCAAAACCCCCCCTCCTTTCTTCTCCACCCCACTCACAATCTACATCTAAAATCTGGTCATCTCTAGCGTGGTGCTGTTTGGAGCTGAGCTGCTGCACTCCGTGCACATTCCTGTTGTGTTTAGAAACTGTTGATAAAAGATCTTGCAATATTTATGTTGGACATATCCATGTGTGTCAATACTGCCATGTCCTGGCTGCTGCCAAGTTCTGTCTCTTTTTATTATTTTGATATATGGTGGGTTATTGTAGAGCACTTGCTTCTGTACTCCTTCAAATGCTTGAGTTATTCCATAGTTCCTCTCTGAGAGTCGTTTGCTGCAGCTGTGACATTACTCATCCCTTAACCTAATTAGTGGGGTTTATTTACTCTGGGAGAAGGGAAGCACAGGATGGAGAGTGTATCGTGATCCAGCCCATCCTGCAAACACCACAATGAGGTGTGCCAGAGGAGGCTTCATGAATCTGATTTTTGAGGTCTTTGCTGCTGGAGGGGGACTGTGGTTTGGTTGCTGCTCTGTGGAGGGTTGTCCAACATCTCGTTGATATAAATAGAGCCATGGGGAGAGAGACAGAGAAAGATGAAGTAGCTGACTCAATGTTTGACTGATGGGCCAACGTAATGAAAGTTTTGCAATCTTTTGTAAGCAGGAGTAATAGGATAGCAAAGGAACACTGGGGGATCCATTAGATTTGCATACTTATAATCCATCACAGTGATGAAATTAATTCACTTGTATCTTACTGTGTGTGCTGCTGTCTTAGGCAAAAGGGGTAAAAATGAATCTAAAGTATGGATTTGTCTGTATTTCAAGCATTTATATGTAGTAAGTATGCAAAGTAGTCCAATACAGAAGCAATTGTTCAAATGGTAAAAAAAATCGAAAGATGTCTTTCCTCAAAAGCAGTAATATTTTGATTTAATGCTGTCTGATCAGCACAATAGTCCTTAAATGTAATGATTGCTGGTCATCTAAATATCTGTATTCAGACCTACATATTGATTTAGATATCTAAATGTACCCAGCTCCCCCAGTCAAACCTTGGTTGTTGAGAATGACATACATTTTTTTTCCAGCTATAATTACAATATTTGTTTATTTTGAGGTAGATTTAATGTGCCATATAATTAACTGGTGCAGAGAATTAAGCTATAAAGCATACTATTATCTCTCAGGCTTTTTCCAGGGCTATATGAGATTGTCACATATGGCACTGGTTGTTGATAACTAACCTAATGAAATGATACCATCACACAGAGGCTGTTTCTCAGTATCCGTTCCCACTGATAAGAAGTTATCTGTCTTGATATTGATTTGACATCTATCTGTTCCATATGTGACTTTGGAAACTAATGACTGAGGTTCTACTGAATATTCAGAGATAAATTTTCAGATGAGCAAGGGACCAGCCTTCCTATTTCTCAGAAGCTTTTTTTTTTCCCCCTGCCTGCTAATGAACCGTGGGTGCAGGCATTAGCTCTGAGACAGCTTTTCATGATTGAAGATCAGATCAGCTGAGGGCTAATATTTGTGCTTGCAATGCATCATCTGCAGGAAACCAAGGGTGTAAGTACTGAGGGAAGTTTGGCAAAATGAAGGGCAGATTTCTGAAAGAGTCGGGCTGGAGATAATGCTCCTTTCCTTAAAGTACGGCTTGATATCAATGGAGCAACTCAAAGTTATGAAAAGTGCCTGCTGTCATTGACCATCCCACTAGGGATCTGGAGCACTTGGAAAGGAGAGAACCAGCCTGACTTTGCAGCATGAGCAGGCCATTTATCTTTGTGCAGGCCAAAACAGCAGGAGAGGGGGAACAGAACATGCAGGTCCATGACTGGGTGGGAATGGGGCTGGGACAGGGGAAAAGATGTCATTTTGGGGTCTTGATATCCTGGCAGGGTGTACTGGCATGATGACACCCCCTGCCAAAGCAGAGACAGGAGAGGTTCTAGGGCAAGGCCAGGCTCCACTGCTGCCTGAGCTTGGCCCAAGGGGCAGCAGGCTGGGGATGTGTGCTGTGAGTGCAGTGCACACAGAAGAATTCCCTGTTTGTGTTAGCTCCGTGGGCTGGGCAGTAATTTGGTTGCATTTCTTCCCCTGAATCTGCCCAGAGTGCCTTTGGAGGGTGACAGCTGGTGCTTTCATTCCTTACATGCAGTCATATCTGTCAAACAATTCAGAACACCTTTGAATCTGGTACAGTGTGTCAGGAGTGTGGGGTCTCCCATAAGGCAGAGCTCTAAGAAAAACACCAGTAACACAAAACCCCCTAAGTCAGTCAATATGATTTTATCACGTGTATTTATGCTGCCTGACAGCCAGCAGTGAAAGAGAATGAGAGTGAAAAAATCCTACTGAGGGCAGTACAGAGTAAACAGCATTCCTGTTTAGGTGAATTGTGCTCTGGAGAAGCCTCTGGAAAAGCCTTGGTAGAGCAGCTCCAGCCTGGGGTGTGTCTGCAGTGGGAGCAAAACACTCCGTGCTGAGAACCCCACATCTGCAGGGCTCCTTAGGGGAGGCTTCAGTCTGGATTGCCACGAGTGCAAGCCCAAGGACTTGTCAGGGATTGTGGCACTCCATGTGCATCCCTGGAGTACATCCTCTGGTTTCCAAAGGGATTTGTGTGCTCCACAACCACCTGTGCCATGAGCCAAGGCATAGGGGTGAGGACAGTTGAGAGGAGGACTTCAAAACTGCTCCCCTAATTCAGGCTTAACTCCTAATGAGGGCATGTTGTTTGGAGTTGGGCAGAGAGGATTGGAATCCCTTTCTCTGGGTTCATATCTGGTGTCAACAACATCCCGAGGGGTGAATAGGTGATGAATGCTTGCATCAGCTCCCACAGCACTGGTGCCACTTTAGAGAGCTCTGGTTTTCAGTGCTCTTGTTAGCTCTGTAACCTTTCTGAACTGCCTTTGCCCAGTCTGCTGCATGCTGCATTCTTTCTTCAGTCCATTGCATTTTGTTTCTGTATTACACCATTTTCTTAGTGTTTCCATATTTATGAATTCATCCATCTACAATAACAATTACAGTTGGAATGTTTACTTTGCCTGATAACATTTACAGTTCATCTACTGGGCAAATACTTGTTATTCTTTGCTTATTTTTTTAAATATATATTATTAGAAGAGCTTTTGTAAAATTTAATTCATTCCTCCCAAATATGTTCCATTTCACACAATTGGCAGGAACAAAAAAACAAATCAGAACAAAACAAAGCAGCCTCATTTTCCCCAAAGAAAAACTAAAAAAAGGGAAAAAAGGGAGTTGAGGAAGGCACGAGAATGATAAAGACATAACCAAGGTCTAGCATTCAATTTTAGTTCTTTTTCTGACCATTTGACATCATCAGGTGCAATTATGGGTGACTTAAGGCCCCATTTTGTTTTGTGTGGAAAAACCCAGGGCTGACATTCCCCTGTATGCCAGATCAAGTGCTTGGTGCCCATGGGCTGTTCAGTGATGGTGTTCACCACAGGGAATCCCTGATCCCCGATGTGAATCACAGCAGCCTTGGGGAGGGGTTTTTATTTAGACACAGAGGTGTTTGTCCTCGGTGCAGCCCAGCCTCTGCCTGCTCCCGTGCTGGGAAAGGAGAGGAGTAATGGGCTGCTGGTGCCCATGGCAGGGTCCCACCTCCAGCTGATGCCTTAAGTTTAGCTTTCATGTATTTCAGATTCTCTGTTGCCCAGGAGTGCAGTTCTGAGCCTCATATTAAGTACTGGTAGGCTGTCTTCACAGAGGGAGACAACAAATTCTTTTCCTGATGCACACCAAGGACAACTTTCAGCCCCAAAGCATAAACAAGGGTGGCTGGAGGGAGGAGCAAGAAGGATGAGACCTGACAGCCTGGAGCTGGAATTGGACAATTAAGCCCCAATGTGCAAATGAACCAAAACTGATCAAAGTGTCAGACTTAGTGACCCTTTGTCCATTTTGTGACCATTTTGGGTTCACCTTTTGTTTAGCTCTGGCCAGGCTCTTGTCCTGCCCAAGGTGTATCCCAGAGGCCTTTCAATAAATATCTACTTTATTCTCTAGCTCTGTCCAGTCTCTCTTTCAGGTCAGCCTTCCCAAGTCATCACAGCCACTGCAGGAAATGCCACCAGGATTTCTCTGGGACGTGCAGCAGTGCCTTCTCTGCTGGCCCTGGCAGCCCCCTTACCCAGCTGGAGTTAACTCTGACCTGCACAGGGCTGTCCCCCAAAGCACCAGGCAAGGACCACACGGATGTGTGGCAACACAGGCATTTTGTTGCCTGTGGAAGTCTTCTCCAGCTGTGGAGCAGCCCCACAAAGCAGAGTGTGCACTGCCCTGTCCATCCTGGTTCAGTGAAGTGGTTAATGCTCTGTGCAGTGCATAGGATTTATTTAGTGCAGATAGCTGAGGGACTCGGTTTTAATGTGCACTGGAAGGATATTGGCACATGTTTTTGGACTGCACTTTGCTCTCTGCCTTGATGAACTAAGCAGATACTGTACCATGAAAGGGAAGAGGAAGCTGAAACTTGGAATAATGTCCCTGTTTGTCTCACAGCGTGCTGCTGCTCATGATGTTGAGCTGGCGCCAGTCCTGCTCTGCTTGGAGAACGCAGCCGTGGGCTCTGGTTGTGGGAGGATGAGCCCGTTGTTATCTGGCAGGGCTGGTGAGAAAGGAAAGGAAGGTTGATTCTGGCCAGATGGGAGATACTTTCCCAGTGTGAGAAAAGCGTGCATGGAGGCAGATTATGCTCTGAACAAAAGAAGCAAGCAAGAGCCCTCCAGTTGGTGTGAGGGAATGAGGAGTGGGACAATAGGTATTGCCAGGAAACACCTGGCTTCAGGAGGAAGCTGAGGGGGCCTTCCAGTGGCTGGAAACCCTTGTTGTAAAATGTGTTTATTGACAGTGAATAAAGTATGGGGCAAAGAGAGTCCAACCCTTTGTGAGGAGATGGGAATGCTCTTCCTCTGCACTGTGGTTTCATTTCCAGCAGTCTCAGATATGTGTCCTTCGAGGGTGGATCAGTCAAGAAACTTTCCATGTGTTAAATCTGAATATTTGGGAGAACAAGCTCATAGAGAGGAGCACAAAGACTGTACATTTGAATGCTGGAAGGAGTCTGCTCAATACCTTTGGAAGGGAGGTTTGGCTAATAGGAGAGAATAAAACCTGAATGTTCATCTTTCCTGGAAATGTTACTGCACTTATGAGCAGACAGGTAATAACAGAGGAGTTACCTACTTAACACAGGCTCAGAAGCTCTGCATTAAACTTAAAGAGGAAAGTAACAGCAGAGAAGAAAACCTCTTTAAATGAAAAGGTGTGAAAGAATGCAGATAAGAAGGTGCAAAACTAAAAAGGCAAAGTAAAAGTGGAGAACAAAAGGGAGGATTTCCCAAGAAGTTAAAAGTATAGCAAAGCCTTGCAGGTATACGCAGAACCAAAGGGTCTGCAGAGAGGTAAAGGTGAGGGGACTGGAAAAAGGGTTGGTGCAACCCTTGAGTGACACAATCAGGGAAAGTGCTGGGCAGGCTGGGCAGTCCAAATGTCTGCAACTTCAAAGTGGCTGGAGTCAGCCTTAAGGTGGGGACACCCAACAGAGGAATTGTCTGTGAACCATCTTTCGTCTTTTTCGCCATGGACAGGAGTTTTCACTTTCCTGCTTTTACCTCTCCCTTCCTCTCTGTCGCTTGGAGAATTTATGGTGGTTTATATTTTCTCTGCTTTTTGTGTGAAAATGAATAAGGAAGCAAAAAAGGAAGTTATTTTTATTTCCCATTGTATTTTGACAAGGCAATGAGGTAGACAGGGAATGGGTATCTCCTCACCTCTATCACGATTTTCCTTTCAAACTAAAAGGACTCTTCCTACATCTCTGTTTGGAAGTATAATCCAGAATCAATTAAACTGAAGATCGTAGGGAATGAAAATTGTCTCCATGCAATTCTGGATGAATAAAGTCAATTTTTCTGCTCTGCCTGCACTATCAGAGATATTGGTGGGCATTGCCACAATCCACATGGTTTTCATCACTGCAAAGAAGTTAAATCCACCATGTCTTTACCATGCCAAATAATAACAAGAAATCATGCTTTAAGTATGCACCTGTGTAAGCTATTTTTATGAGACAAAAAGGCTTCCTGGTCCCTTGTGGGATCATTTATATGATGGAAATAAGAAATATGGTATTGTTTGGCTGGGAGGACATAATTCCTTAATTACCTGAGGCATGTCTGAGTTATTTTGGAAAGGTTGTTATGAACAGCATGGTATCAGCCCTGCGACTGTAAAGAACAAGAACCAATAATGTAAGTTCCAATTTGTTCTGGCAAATAACTACCTGGGTCAAAAGGGTTGGGGGGGCAGTAAATTGGAGAATTTACCCAATGGCAAAGTACTCAGATTTTCTTTCAGAAAATACAGTTTCAGCAGTGTTGATGCTGAGGTGCTAAAGGTAATAAACTGAGGGATAAAATAATGGGGGTAAAAGAAGTGGTGGTACAGATGGTGCTGGTGTTGGAGGGAAAGAAGTGCTGCCTCCCTCCCAGCAGGATACCTGGGCTGCTGCAGAAGGTCTACTAAGAAAAGACTTCATCCCTCTGGTTTTGCTGTCTTTTTTTCTTAGTTGGTCTTCTAGTTGTTTCTTTGGAGGGTTTTTTTGTTGTTGTTGTTTTTTGCTACCCAAATATCTCTGTGTATTGATTACACCTGTTGAGAGTCAGATTTTACCTTCCTCAGGAATTTCTAACAGTCCTACAAAACTTCTCAAGAAATTGGTTTAATCCATTTTAGGGACTGTATGGGGTTTGCATGTTCCTCTGGGTTTGCCCAAACAGCTTTGCCTTTCCTGCCTCCCATTATTTTATATTTCCATCTATCAGCTCATCCTAAGACAAACCTTACTTGGCCATGCAGCAATAACTTCACCATCACATTTTTGTGCAAAAGAATGGTGAAAAATAAAGTCATCTTTGGTCAAAGTATGGTTCTTCCTAATGGGAATTCAAAAATGAGGTTTCAGAGTTGTGGTAGAGGACTGTGGACAGAAGAGTTTGTTTCAAGTGTTTCCAGTGATAGTATGACTGAATATATATGATTTTTTTTTTTAAGAATTACAAAACTATGAATTTGTGATGAAAGCCTTGATGGCTTTATGAATAAGTGCTAGTTGATGCTATTTAAGTAGGATTCAATTAAATCTTCATAAAATGAACAGAGTGAAAAGGCTTGACATGAACTGAGGCCCAGGAAGGCAAATTGCCATGTATGAACTATTCCATGGAAATCAGATTACTTTTCATAGCTGCAAAAATGTGCTTAGCATCAACATATTGGGCCAAATTCTGTTCTCATTTATGCGTGTGTAATATGGAACTAAGTGCAATATTTGGGTAAATCTATTTCAAATAATTAGTTGATAGTCTTGGAGGGAAAAGAAACCATTGCTAATTTAAATATTGGCATATTCTGTTTTTCAAACAGATGTTCAGACTCTTATATTTTGGCATCCCAAGATGAAAAGATAGCTCAGTTGCACAAGAGGGTTTTTATGGAGGCTGTCAATGGAATTGAGAAAACTCTTGGGCCAAAATTCAAACAAGTTCTATACATAGTTGCCCAAAAAATTTCTGATCCTGAGAGTTGTGGGGAATCCCACTGACTTTAGAAATTGCCTTCTCCATTGCACAGTTTGTGGGATTGAGGCTTGACAAAACCCAGCACGCTTGTCCTGGCTCGGTGGAGGTAGATGGCAAAATGCCTTTGGCAAAAGCAAAGTCAGACCTTTCACTATTATCTTTTTCAGAGACCGAATTAAACACACCTCCCCTCTTTTTTTCTTTTTTTCCTTTTCCTGAGTGAGTTCAATCTCTTGTTATTTTACCAAGGTTTTAATTTGAAGTCTGAAGTAACTTTTTAGCTTGATATGCTAATATAGCTTTAAAATATACAATAAAGCAGAGTAGGTATGTTATTGCCAGACTACAAATCCAAGGCAACTAATTCAATTGAAAACAAATCTAAAATCTTCCTTCTATTGATTATTTATTTGAACCAGTGGGTATCCTTGTTCTGTATTTATCCCCAACACTTTTTAATACAATAAAACCCCCTGAAAGTGGCATTAAATTCTCACTCTTCTGAATTTGTTTTTAAGCTCCCATTGCCATTTGCTAGAAAAACTATTTCCCTGGTTGCTTTTAAAGTCTCCAACTTTACTTTTTTCCCCCATTACAAAACTCCTTATTGTTAGGAAAACCTCAAGCCAGCTTCATGGGATACCCAGATACAGTAAAGCCAAATGATTTGCCCAAATTATAGTGCCAAAGTTTGCTGGCTTTATGGGAAGTAGAGTTTCTGTCTCAAACTCTCAGCTCAGCTTCACAGACCATCTTTCCTTTTCATCTGTGATTCAGATGAGAATATACTGAACCAGAACCACTCTGGGTTAAAATATCAGCTGTAGTTTTCCTTTCATCTCAGTTATACTGTGATACAACAATATAGATATCAGCAAAATGGGTTTTGATTTACTGCAGGATGAGAGAGAAGACCCATAGATTAAAAAAAAAAAATTGATTTGTGTCAATTGAAGATATTTACACTGTGAAGCACATTATCAACGTGTAGCAATAATGGAAAATCAAATCTTACTACTCTTCTCCCTTCTTGTGGAAATTAGTATTCAAATTTCTATTTATGCAATGCCTTGACTTAAGATTTCCCCGGCTTTTGTGCTCTCTGTAGCCTGCCAGTGAACACATGTTTTTCTCTAAGTATGGTGTAATCAGAAATTAATATAACAAGGTAGGGGACATGCAGGATTAAATTGCATCACTTCAGCTTGACTGATGTGGCTTCTATTTGCTTCAACTGTTGCTCATATCTCTGTATTTCACCCCCCAGGAAAAAAATGGCCTGGAAACAACCCCAAATAGTCCAGAGAGTCCAGGGGGCTGAAATATTTTAAACCAATTTCTGTCACATTGCCTTTTTTCATACCATCCACCTGCATGTATAGAAGTTGGACTTTGCTTTTAGTCTTTCTCTGTATATGTTTGTCTTCAATACCTAAATCACTTCCTTTTTAATGCTACTCTTTTTAACTTTTCCTCTCCACTAGAGTGAACATATGCTTTACTATCTCTTCCAGCTCCTGTATTTTTATTCATTTTATGGACTGTGGTAAGATTTAGGGTCATGTAAAATGTCTGGTTAGTTCATGTCTAACCAAGGTAGCAAAGGTAAAGCCAAGGTGTTTTCCTGACAGTCTTTCATTGCCTTTCTGGTGCCAGATTTCCAGAGGACTCTGCATTTCACATTCTCTGGTTGGACTGAATTTGTTGGTTCCCACATGCAAAGTAATGCAGAGGTTTTCAGATCTTCAACCAGATGTTGAAAGCTTCACTTGACCTGCTGAAATGAACTACACAGGCTTTGGATTCTCCAATTGCAAAAATTTTCTATTGCTAATCCTGCTTTATCTGGGGCAAAAGACAGCACAGAAAGTGGACAACTCATGTTTATTAGAAGATTGAGGATGGGCCTATCTTCTATAAGAAAAGCTGGCCCCTGCTGAGTGGCCAAATTAATTTTTAGAACTAGTAATAATAAAAATAATGCCAGTTTGGCAGCCCAGCATTGCACCAATTAATTCATGTTGACTTCCCTGAATTACTTATGTCCAATCAAAATTTAAAAGCTAAAACGTCAATATTTAATTTCAGCAGCCTCAGCTGAAAGGACTTTTTCTGCAACTTTTACATGAAATGTAATCCAAAACCTTTTGTTCAGATTGAGTAAGCACCAAACAAAAAAACCCAAAACAAACCCCTCAGCTGCTTTTGCAAATCCACAACTGGATGGAGCTTTTGGATTTGGAACCTCCACAGTGGTGATCCCAGCAGGAGTTGAGGTAGGTGAGGTGCTGGGTGCCAGCCATGGAGTGCTTTAACAGAGCTTTCAGGTGTGCTCAAAGGTTTTCCTCTGCAATCAAAGCCCAAGAAAATATTCCAGTGATTCAAAGCAGTTGGAGACTTCTCCATAGCTGCTGGAATTCCCAAACATGCAGTCGTGGCCATCGTCCATCCCCTCCGTATGACTCAGCCAGTTTAAAAGGGCAGCTAACTGGGAAACAAAAATCTGGCTCAGGTTTGTTTCAGAGAAGAACTCTTGAAAGTAGATGCTTATAGGAAATTAATCTGAACCATCCTCATTTCTTGGACCTATAAATCTGGGCCATAAATTTTTCAAGAACAGGTTTCTTTATAAGATCTCCAGACCTTATTACTTCTCAGTGGGATAGAAATTGTGTGAAAAAAAAAAAAAAAAAAAAAAAAAAAAAAACCCAAAACCCCAACAACCTGCTTTGTTTAGGTATTTTGGCACTCTGCCACCTTGTTTTAGAATATATAATGGGTAGAATTTAATGGAATGTTTCTGATCTGCAATGCATTCTGAATTCCTTTTATGTCTTAGGCAGTGGCTTGGGGTAGCAGTGTCTGCTTCTGAGCAGTTTTCACACCCCCATGCTGCTTTTCTTTCTGCAGAGGTTGCAGAGCACACATTCCTAGGTGGAATCTGACTGGCACAGTGGCTAAATGGACAATTGCAGTGCTTCCAAATGCTCCTGTCATTCAGCAAGAGAGAAGTCTCTACTGATTAGGATCAGACTGGTCCATGACAAAGTTGAGGAGTGGCCTCTGTCAGGAATATAGTGAGAGTGAGAGGCAAAGCCCTCAGCCCAGATAGTGGAGAAAGCATACCAAGGCAAGAGGAAAGAGTAAAAAGGGTGTTCTGCTCCTCTTTAGACAAGATCATCCCCCACTTTCTTCTGTAGACTGCTTGGCTACTGCAGTCCATCTCACTCCGTGCCATTGCCAGGTCTCTGCTCCCCCATCTGCAGGGAGTGACAGGTCAGTGATTTGCTGTTTCTGCAGTTTTAGGATCCTATGAATTCTTGGGTGCACGTTGCCTAATACTCAGAACTAAGTAACTTGTTGGCACAATGGCATCTCTTGTGCTGTTCCTTCACCTGCCAACTTTCCCCTAGCACAGGCAAATTCTCTCTCTCCTTCCATTAATGTACAAAACAGGACTTTTAGAAGCTGCCAAGAGTCCCCTATAGGACTGAAGGACTTGGATGTCACACGGCCTCCTCTCTGGCTGCCCAAGACCAACAGTAACCTTACTGTATTTCCCCACCTTGATGAAAGGCAGCTCACAAGATTAAAATAACAGGCTGCAAAAGCAAATGCGGTATTATACCACATTAATCCTCTGACACAGCATTCATCCAAGTGCCACAATGGCTGTGATACTCCTGTACAGGCATGTGATTCATTCACCATTATTTGCCATAATTATCTTGCCCAGAATTAGAAAGGATTAAATGAAACTTGGTGGTCCATGCATTTAAGAGAACAATGGAAAAGAATTTTTTAAAAAGTGCTCCTAATCACCTTTGTTAAGCATTTTCCCATAATCTGTGTTTTTAACAGGAATTTATTGCAGTAAGTGTTTGTTAGTATTCATTTGTTATCAAACATTAAAAATGTCTTTGAGTTTCTCGTGATTTATCTAGATGTTTTGAGAGAATGGCCATGTGGTTGGTTGTGTACTACAAATTAAAATGGTTATAAAAATTATAAATTACCTCCCTCTGTGACGTACATTTCTCTTAGATGAAACTAACGGAGATTTGGCCATAATGGAGACATTTAGACCAAACTGGATCACCATTGGTTTTGGTGTAAATCTGGAGTGGTCTCACTGAACTTATGAATTTAAGATGGTCTTGTTCTGATTAGCTAAAAAAAAAAAAAAAAAAAAAAAAAGAAGAAGAAAAAAAGAAAAAAGAGAAGAAAAAAAATGTGCTGTGTGTTCCTTTTCTGATTAACATTTTAAAATATTTTTTCTACAAGAAATGACATTTAGAAAGCCTAGGATTTGAGATGACAATAGCATATTTGTTTAAGAACTGGACAGATTAGAGTATTTGAAAGAAATAATTCTCAAGTCTATATACCCAGTGACTGTGGCAATGATAAGAGTGAAATAGATGTTCAAATATGGAGATTAAAATATGTCAGGACCAAAATTCTTATTTCACTTACCAGTTTTGTATTAGAGGTACAAGGTTCTGAAGTACAATTCTGAGGTGGTTTGGGGATCTGTAGTCAAGGATTAATAATCTCAGCTTTCATAGAACACCAAATGTATTGACAATTAACATTGGATATCTGACAATTGAATATCTTCCCCCTCTGTTTTGTTATATACCTTCATAAAATGAAGAAAAAATAACTGAGCAGGAATAAGTACAGCAAATATTGATTATTATGTGCTTTCTAAACTGTGTGCTGCTGATTTGGTGATGTATTTTAAAACCTTAGCTTGAATTACTTATGGTGATCCTGCCAGCCCTGTGCATGAGCACTGCTCCAGAAACAATCTTGCCTGTCTTAAGGATGCTACTCAGAAGTGAAGCAAGGCATCAGAATCTGGCCCTAAATCAGCTGAATTAGGGAACTGATTCCGTGTTTTTGGATGCAGATGGAGACCATCTAGGCCTCTCTTAACTCTGCAAACCAGCAGAGCCCAGCACTGGTGCTGGTGCTGCAGAAGGACAACCAGGAGGAACGAAAGAGCCTGGAGGGATGAGAGGTTTGTGAATTTACTCTTCCTGCAGAAAGCTGGCAGAGCTGCACTGCCTCGAGAAACTGATGTTACAAAGCCTTGCGTGGAGGAATCAAAGATTTTTTTAAAAATAATTCTATTTCTGAATTAATTAAAATACTGTTAGGATTGATTGTGCTGCCTGCATTAGGATAATAAGCTAAGATGAACTTAGATATCATTGGGATCCCTCAGGTGCTTCAACAACATAGATGTTGCAGAGTTGATATGATAATTAATATGCCTTTTATTTCTCAGTTCTGGCATCTCTGTACTGTTTTATGAATCAGACCTTATTGATTGAGTAAGAGAAGACTTAGAAGAGGAGCAAAGAAGCCCTGTAAATTCGGAAGCCAGGCATAATTAGTTTGCACAGGTTTTGTTGTTAGAGTTTCAGGTATCAAATCAATAGAGTAACATTAATAATTAAGGACTTGGATAAATATACCAAGTCCTAGATTAGAGCTTTGAGCTTTAAAATGCTCACATAAAAGGTTTTCCTTAGGCTCTAAATGTTCTAAAGTGCTATAATGTGACTTTTCAGCTACAGATACTGTTAAGAAATACCAGGCTACAGTACCAGGGAGAGATTTGGATATCTCCAGGTTGGAGAGTACCTACTGCATGTGCAGGGAAATTGCTGGCATCACTTTTGAAAGGTTTGCCTTTCCTTGGCTGCAACTTTGGGTGGAAAAAAAAAAAAAAAACAACATTGAAAACAAATAATAGCAGACAACAAAAACGCTAGGAATGTTCTTAATTCAAAATGGAGAACACTGCCAGGTTGGGGGGGGGGTTTGTACTTTTTCCATGTGAAAATACCCTGAATGTGTCAGGGCATCAGAAAGCCCCATGGATTCCAAAGGATCCACAAGGGACAAGGATCAGCCTGGTACCTCTGGCACCCCCCAGCATGGAAGTCCCTCTGTGAGTGTCATCCTCAGCCTGCTGGGAGCAGGGCAGGGCCAGCCCCTCCCTCTGCCTGATTCCCAGCGAAGGCAGGAGCACTCCTGGCTTTGCTGAGTTTCCTCTGTGTGTACCATCTGAAGGTACAAAAATAATAATCACAAAATGCATTACTTTTCTGCCGTGATGGTCTCTAAGTCAGAAATAATGTTAATACTTCCTCTCTGAGTGGTTTACTTTTCACCATACTGCTCTTTAACAGATAATATATACCAGATGTTTCACTTTTGGTGTAATTAAGTGGCTTTTTGGGTAAGCTGGCTCACTTCAGATTATCAAAACATATGTATCTCTTACTCCTTTTGAATCCCTTCTGTTAAGACTTTCATTTGGAAGCACATACAAACTACTTTTGAGTTACTTACTTTAATCATTATTTAATTTAGTGTACTGACATAAACTACCCAAAAAGCTGTGCTGTAGAAAGTCGGATAATACACTCACTGACATCACTGGAACATTTTCCATTGGCATCATTTGAACAAAGAGTGCAGAGAGTTTTCTGTAGGGCTTGGTTGGAAGGAAGATAATATTTCTAATTGCTTTAATAGGCACTAAGTAAATAGGAAGGAGATGAGCAGGGTGAGCACGGGGTGTGTGTGATAATATGATGATCCACACAGCTGTACTGACACGGTGATCTGTGTGGATGAGAAAGAAAATGGAGAGAATTCCTTCTGGAAACACAGGGGATTAATTTAGGCCAGACTGTGGCATCTGCTGGAGGAAATGGAAAGGTCTGTGTGGCCCTGTCCATATTGATGCAAAGTCAGGCAAATTTTGTCTGACTTTGCAAAGACAGTCAAATATCTGACTGTGTGTTGAAGCAGCCAGTGAGGATTTATGTGTTTCCCCTCTGCCTGATGATCAGCCTGTGCAGCTGCCAAGGAGCACTGCTGTGCACCCAGGGTTGGGCCTGTGCTGCTTCACGTGGGAGAGTGAACCCAGGCTCCAAGCTGCTGGTATTCCTAAATGCCTCATAACTGATTTTAAAATGTACTGAGGCTAATGTAGGAATCCATTTAAACACCTTTACAGAGGTGCCTGGAAGTACTCCTAACTCAGGACTAAAAGGGGTGTGTGTGTGCCCCTCCTGTGTAGAGATGGGGTGGCAGCTTTTTAAATCTCTTGCCTAATATTGTACAGCAGTTGGAAAACTGGTTCTCATTTCCCAGCAGAAAACAGTCTATAATTTGTACAAAATAATTTTGCTTTCTTTGAAAGAGGAAGAGAGGTCATATTACTGAAGTTGTTGTTCTGGCATGATTCACTCTGGGTTTGTTTATTATGAAAATTTGCAAGGAATTTATTTGTTTCTCCCTGTGTGCCTGTTTGAAAGGCATCTGTTGCAGGCAGAGGCTTACTGAAGGAAGGGTTTGGAGGTTTGCATCACTCCCAGTAGCTCTTGTTTCTCATTTCTCTCTCCTTCATCTGGTAGGCCAGGTTGTAGGGAGCCCCAAAGCGCAACAGAGCTGTGCACCAAGATAGAACTTTCCAGCTCATTCTGAAACAAGGCTGGGAAAGATCTTCCAGAAGCTGGTTTCAACTGGGCTGTGGCCAGTGTGAGTGGTGTGTGTGACTAATTAGCCATGTGGTTTCATCAGATTCTTGAGGAGACTTTACTAATTACTTGCACTGTGATTAGAGATGGAAATTATGTTTCAATAGAATTTTGTGTGATTGCAATCTCTTTAAAGTTCATCAGAAACCAAGATAAAAGTCTGCAGGACAGTGTCCTTGGCATTAAAGTTGTGTAAACCTGTGAAAACTACCCAACAGGAGTAGGCTGTGAGGATTTCACTGGTAGCAACCTTTCATTCTGTGATCACGAAAAAACTTTGCAGCCCCCAGATAAGGCTTGGACTCTCACTATGGAATAAATACACTATTTTCAATCTCAGTGGCTCATGGCCTTCCATCCTGTGAGAAATAGTAGGAAGGCATTCCTTTCATTAAATGGATAAAACAAAACTAGAGGGAGAAAAAACCTGAGCTCTAGGGGAGGGTTTCAATTCCTTGCTTTGTGTAAGAAATACACCCATGCATTTGTTTCTGCACTCCAAAATGTAGATATTGCAGTACAATGTGCATATATTCCTATTAGTTCATCCATGCCTACACGGGGAGTTAGATGGAAATGCCAATTTACACGTTTTTGGTTTTTGTGGAAGTGCAGCACTAAGCTGGGAGATCAGAAGCTGAGAAAAGGTTGGTATTGTCTGACCCCACCTTCTCTCTGAATTTTCACTGGTAATCTTAAAACAAAAGCAAAAAAAATCTTTACTTGTTAGGAGCAGAATCTGAAAATCCTTCAGCCAGGCCACCCAAGCTCAGGGTTGGGAGCAAAGCAAAACAAATACTTAGCAAAGGCTGTGCACAGGCTGCAAATGGATCACAGAAAAACCCTGTCAGACTTCAGGCTACATGACAAGTCCAGCAAAACAGTAGCTGTTATCTGCGGAGCTGGGGCAGCAGGAGATAGCAGCTGTGAATACTCGTGCAGGAATGGATTTCTTCATGTCAAAGTCTGGGGTTTATGTGCATCTTTATTTCTCGTCTGAATGTGGTAAAGTTGGAACTAATAAAACATAATGGCTAGTTTAATTAAAACAATTTAGTGGAGACTCCAAGATGCCTTCTGATATAAAAGATACAGTTTAAACAAAACATAAGAAGCTGGTCATTACTACTTCAGCTTAAATTTAGAGGAGTCTGTGGATATTCAGTGGATGTAAGATCAGTAAGTACACCCTGGAAATTTCCATTCCAAGCCTTTATTAATTATGTTTATACCATTTACTTTCATTATCCATATTTTTGACATCAGATTCTTTCACTTATTTGTACTGTATATTTTTATTGTGGGTTGTTGGCACAGTAATTCCATATATTATCCGACTCTATAATTTTGGCTTGAATTAGCATTTTATATACTGTATTTTAATGGCAAAACTTAATCACAAATCCACAGTGGACAGAACTGGCATTCTCAGCTCACTTCTATCTTCATCTCTGTACTTTGCATTAGGCACAGCAGCCAAATGCTCAATGGCACAGGATTGTAGCCTGTGTGAGAGGCTGTGGTGGGATTAAGAGACCTGGTTATTAGTCCCTGTTGCTGGCCTGTGGATTTGGGAGCTGCCAAACCCAACGAGCAGGAGAACAGCAGGAAAATGGTCACTGAGGATGCAGGGATGGGACATCCTCTGGCTTGAACCTATCACACCTACCCCTGAAAGACAGAAGGGGAAAACAGTGCTGGAATTCGCTGTTATGGGCCCTATGATTCTGAATACTTCTTTATGCACAGAACAAAAAAATAAATTAGTCATTTTCTTTTCCCCCTGCCCTGGGGTTTGTACACACTCAATCCCATACAAATGTTTCTCCCAGTTTGGTTTCAAGTTATGGTGTTGGCTTTCACGGAGTTAGTGCTGATTGATTGGTGTAAAGGAAGGATTCAGTCTATGATGGATTAAACTTAAGGGTCCAAAGGACCTGTGGGAGTTACTGATGGGCAGCAGCCCTGCAGACAGCCCTGCCTTACCACCCCTTATTCTGTCACAGCAGTTTGGACTGGGCAAGGAACTCTGCTGTACATGCTCAGCCTTTGACCTCTTGGACAAGCCTTAATTCCTTCAGGCTTCTTAATTTGCAGTGATTAAGTTATCTCACATATTTTTGATCAAATCCTCTTTGACAGACACAACTGTTTTGGCAAAACCCCTCAGATTTTCTTTGTATCATTTGGTCTGAAGGAGTCAGTACAGCTATTTGAGCAAGAAAAGGAAGCTTGGAAGCTTTGTACTCCCTAAAGTATTTGAATAAGCAATATATTCTGGCTGAAATAGTGTGCTGCAACCTGTTTAGGATGATGTATTTGCAATTAACCCCTAGTTGATAGCTCCTGATGCAAAGCAACCCTTTTTTTAACAGAGCACTCTGTAGCTTCTTTATGTTAACAAAAAATGTTTTCTTGTGGAAGCAGAGTTGTTTGAATATTGGAAACGAGCTGCTGGTCCCTGATAACCCACCACCTCTCAGAATCTTACCAAAATAGTAAAAAACAACTTTGTCTGGATGGTTGCCTTGGCTGTACTCAGAATCCTCCCTGGAGCTTGTTGCTGCACTATCAATGTATCAGATGAATCGATGCTGCCGGTGCAATAATTTTAGGCAGAAGACAAAACCACTTCAAAGAGTATAATGACTTGAGAGTTTGTCAATAAGATGTCTTAATGTTTTTGACAACACCCATTTTGTTGACACAGTGGGTGAGGAAGCCTGACATCATTTATTGTGTCAAGTGAACAGATTTAGCTGCTGGTGAACCACATGGTAAATTACACTTTTCCCCCTTCCTGTTTGAGCTATCAATCCTGTTTTCCTTTTGGAAGCTGATGATTACTTTTTTCCCCCATCAACTAAAAGACAATGTCATTATTTCTCAGGGAAGAAAAGTAGTATAATTTCTGAATCCCTCTGGAAGAAGTCTCTGAAGTGCCATTAATTCATATTTATCAAACAAGTTGAATAAGATATCCCATCCCATTGCTAAAAGAAAAAGTGAGATAGCTTTATTTATAAGCAAAGATCTTTTATAAGTGAAAATCTGTTTTACCATGCATGGCAAGTTCCCAGCTAATTTAAAACATTTAAAGTTATGCAAAACCACTTAGAGAGTTGAAAAATATGTAAAGATATGTAAAGACACTAAGTATCTTGTTCAGTACTATAATAACAGAAAAATCAAGACCATGTTTTGACTTGGGATTTTATCTTTAGAGCTCCTTGCAGAGAGGCTTTTTTTCTATACCTGTGTGTGGGTTAGTTTCTTCTTCTGATGTTTTTCTTTCTTGTCTACTTAATCCTTACAAACTTTGATAGTCTTTCGTAAGGATGATTATTCATAGAGGGAAGTCCATAAAGATTGTTGTTCATCAGTATTTGTCTTCAAACTTTGAAGTCTCCTAATTGCACTAAGATAGATACATTAAACAATTACCTAAATGCTCAAAAGGGAAAGAACAAAGGAAATAGGGAATGATGTAATCCCTGAGGGAATCACGTTTCTCTCTCTGGGAGGAAGCTGTTCTCTTAAAGTTGGCACAACTCTTGGGATGCTCGGCTGTCACTTTCTTCTCACATTTATTCTGAATGAACACAATCCATCCATCAGTGCTTAAGGAGTTTTCTAACAGTACATTGACCTTGAATGCGGCACATTGATTTTCAGTAACGCATCACAAATAGGGTCGTTACTGAGTCATCCAGCAGTGGATGTGATTGGGAACAGATTTCTGAAATTCCAATACTGTGCCACCTGCCTCTGATGATGGATCATTCTGCTGCTCCCCATCAATCCTCACTTTCCGCTAAAAAAATGTGACACCCGTATGAAATTTATCATTATATACAACACGAGGCACAAACAAACTGTTACAGTGAGGGCTTTTCAGCAGCCTCCACTCCTCTGGTGAGGATGGTTTACAGTGGCATTTATTTAGAGAGGTGCCTCTTGTGAGAGGGCCAGGTGGCTTCGGTGACAGATGTGAGCACTACAGGGAATTAATCCTGCAACTGGGACCAAGCAATAGATAAAAAGAGTCTGGATCTTAAGCTGTTAGAGGTTAACACCAGATCAATTAGTGTGATTGTTCTGTGGATTGTAATGGACAAATATTCATGTACAAAAAGGGCATTAGTGAAATTGGGGAGGAAGAACAAATAGAAATTAACTGATGTTAAAGTAAAAATCCAACTGGGAAAGATTTTGTGTTCTAAAATGCATGGCAGTCTGACTATGGCAGGGAAACAGATCTTTCAAAATGATTCTGGAAAAGTACAGTTGAAATAAAGGCATTTGTGTTTCTTTGGGAGTTTGGAAGGGTCAGGTAAATTAATGACTCTTTTCCCCCATTGTGCATATAAATGAAAGGGTAAGAACAAAAGCTGGATCCTTAGAAGTTTTTAGGTCTCTAATGTCCACTGAGATCAAAGATTTGACCACTCTAGATTTCAGGTTTGTGACTTCTGAAGCAGTAAAGGAGGAATGATTCTTCCTTTTCTTTCAACTGCTATTGGTTTGGATTGCAGTGGTTCTGTAACCAAGATAATGCATTGATGTTTATTCATCTAAAATGGCCAAGAATTAACTACTGCACTGAGCCAGCCAGAGAATAAATGGCCTCACAGTTTATAATGTGGCAAATTTTACATTCCTCCCTATTTCACTCAGCTGCAGCGGATGCTAAGAATCTTGCAAAAAACTCAATTAAGTATCCTGTTAATTTATATTCTCTGCCTGTGGGTAATTTTGCAATGGTTTCAATAAAAATATGTATAATATATACTCCACGAGCAGAATAAAACCTGATAGCAGAATAAGAAATAACTATCTGAAAATGAAATGAAGTTGATAATATTTCCTTACCAGCTATTATTGCTCCTCTCTAATGTCTAATTCTTAGTTAAAGTGAGAGGACCCTATTGGCCAAAGTACAGTAAACTCGGGCTGTTATGGACCACGATGGAAGGAGTATTTATTTTGTAACTGCTTTCTAGTAAAACATGTATATCTTGCTCCTCTTCAATACCAGCTTCAGACCATCTGCTGGTCACTGCAGTGGGAATGGAGGTTTGAGCAAATTCCCTGGATTTTGGCTTAAGTTCAGACTTATCCAATCTTCCTGTGGTGCAAGGGGCAGATTCACGATGATCATCATCAGTGGGCCAAATAAACTCCGAGCATGTGCCCAGAGTCTGCCCCTGTTAGACTCCAACCTCCTTCCATAAATATTGCTATGAATTTTAAGGATGCAGATCATCAAAATACCTGCTGGAAGATGTCTTATTTTAGATGGTTTTAATATATTTGTGCATGCATTTTAGAAAGACCTGTGTTTGTTTTAACTACAGGTATCAGAATTATGTGAAAGCAAATGCTGTTGATTGTAGTACTAATAGTACAATATTAAAATAATAAAAATTGTATAATAATAGTTAATGTACTTATATAAACCTCATTTATTTTTCAGAAAGCTGTTTGTTGTTTGTATATTTTCCCCAGGTGCATTTTGCAGAGATCTCTGGTCACTCTGAACAAATAGCAGAACATTCTCCCAATGAAAGTAAAAGCTATTTAATACTAGAAAAGTTAAGTTAATATTTGAATAGTCTTATTTTTCAGGTCTATATAAGTCAAGCAGTTGAATTCTCTCAAATCTAAAAGATTAAGTCAATGCATGAAAATGGAAAAGTTTTAAATTCAAGTTTTATTTGATTTTAATCTTCAGTTCTGCAAGTTACACTGTTGCCTCAGTGATATCAAAGGGATGGTGCTCACAGTTTATTTTTCAGTCTCCAAATGAGTGTTTCTTGTTCTTTAAATGTGTTTTTTTTCTAACATAGTCAAGTGTATATTAATACCCCTAATATTAGAGGTCGCAATGTAATTTTCTTCTTCTCCTTGGGAGTGGAAACAGAAAATAATGCTGAATGTCAGTGGGCTCTGAGTGTGAAGGGAAGTCCTGGCCACCAACCCTCCTCTCTGGGGCAAGACAAAGTGCTGTTCATTTTCACAGAAATGTCAGTGTTACCACAGGAGAAAAGCTGCTTTTAAATGTTTGTTTCCTGAGTTGGACTGTTCTAAGCCCAGTGCATCTTCCCTGCTGTGCCTCCCTACTCAGAATAAATCCTTGCTGCAATGCCACTGTTGTAAATGAAGTTACTCCTCATTTATATTATTGTGAAAGGGTAACCCAGCCTGTGGTTTCTGGCCAGGAAAGGGTCTTATTTAAATTTATGGCTGCTTTGGGGACTTAAAATTAGTCCACTGTAGAGGTTGCTTCTGTGTTACTCTGAGGCATCTGGAGCTGATGCTGCTGGAGACAGGAGGCTTCAGCCCTTGAGCTTCTGATGTGTCAGTGCTTGCTGTGCCCCTGCAATCTCACAGAATGGCTCCTGGAGTCTTATTCACTGGCTGGACCTGGTTTCCCCTTCTTCCCTTTGTGTGTGTATTCAATAAATGTCAGCTGATTGTTTGTTCCGCTAGTAAACTTCTCCTTTAAATCAAAAATACCAAATATAAGTTGTCATTTCAGTGTTAGTAGGGCGGTGTTGACTGGTGAGGAGCTGGAGATCTCACTGCATGCCTTACCTTGGCCATGTTGGCACTCAGGCCATCAATTCAGAGAATTAACTCCAACAAGACATTAGTCATTCTTGGAAATAGCAGTGCTCATTTCTCTCTCTCTCTTTCATATTTAAATGGTAGGGTTTTCAAGCATATTTTTATGGACCTAATTAATGCGTGTGACAGGCTTCTGATGTAAGGTGGAAGAAATGACAATTAAACATCTTGGAATAAGCACATTCCAGAGTGTGCACAAGCAAGTCTTTATGCAGAGCACTGTGGGAGAAAGTGCTCAGCAACAAAGCAGTGATGTGTTTTCATTTGAAACAACAGGATTGGAGTGAAAAAAGAAAATAATTCATTAGCATTTGTGAGGGAAGTTTGCAATAACCATCGACGTTTTGTAATCCTGTGGTTTTGTAGTTTTATACAGGGGAACTTTGTGCTGTAAAAAGCCTTATTTTAAGTTCTTACTTTGGACCCTGGAGATGAGGATGAGGTTAATGGTAGTGACATTGGTTAGCCACCAGCTTTTGTTTTGTGTCTGAAGAGATGCTGTGCTGCTGACACATGAAATTCAAGATAGACTTGAGTTGTTCATCATGCAAGTTTCAGCTCTTTTTCCATCTCCCACTGATTTACCCTTTTTACATGGGCAGTGTTCTCTCTAGCTCTCATGGTGCAACCAGTGTACCTTGCTGTGCAGGACTCAAAAAAAAAAATGCAAATGAAACCAGAGCTAACATTAATGGCAGCATTCATATTTCTGGGCATGTGATCTCTGGGGTCTAACACTGGCAAAAGGACGATATCACACTGCATAACAAACTATGGCAGATTATGCCCTCTCAGTCCCAGACTGTTCTCCAGTCATAAAGGAATAAATGGGAATAGTATGCAATGTTTAAATGAAACAGCCACCTGAGTTACAGAACTGTGGTATTGGATATTGTGTCATAAAGAAGTAGCTGGGTGTTCTTTTATATATTTTGACTACCCTGTTCAGGTATTTCAGTCTGTTCAGGGGTTTTGCTTTCTCAACTGTTGAGCAGAGGATGCCATGGGATTACTGTGGGGCTGGTAGGAACAAGATAACAGTTTTGGTTTCGTGGCTCGTGTTAGGAAAACAAGTGCAAAGGTCAGGCTTTCCTAAGGTGATGTCCTTGCTCCCCTGAAGGCAGAGGGAGCATCGCCATTGACTCAGCCCAGGGGATATGCAGGGTTTAACTTCATCCAGCAGAGGTGCAGGATCATCTCTAGCTGCTCTAGGCCGATAGGAGCCAAATCCAGGAAATGTGTTTGTTGTCTCCCTGCCTCACTCAGGTATTTCTGCAAACTTCCCTGTGCCTGCTGGGTGATGGAGTTAGAGCAGACAGTGGTTAAACTGCATTATCTCCCTGTGAGCAGGCAACCGCAGTGCTCTCCCACTGTTTACACTGGGAGATAATTAATGGATTTAAACACAGGGAGCTCTGTGATACACGTGCCTGCTGGCCAGGGCCCAGCAGCAGGGCTGGTTCTTGTCTGGGCTGCACATGCCCATCCTGCCCAGGAGGGCAGGGCTCTGGCAGCCTGTGGACATGCCCTGGGCTCCCCGGGGCACTGGTGGGGACTGGGGTACTGCTGGTGCTCCTCTTCTTCCCCTCTAGCTGATGGCATGGGAGGAGTCTTTGGTCTTCATGCAAAGGATTGCACATCTGCCAAGGTACATCTAATGCTGCCCATAATGAGCTCTGGCTAAGGGATTTTTAGGTTCCTGTGTTTAAAGCTTGTATCAGCAAGCAGACTGCACAGAAAAGAAAAGTAGATTTTCATGAGGCTCTAAGACAAATCTACATCTTGTTTAATGTCTGTGTGGAGATGTAACAGTAACTTTAACTTCTAGTAAGTGTATATACACCAAGTTGTCACTTTCTTGGGATAAGATTGTGCCTATAAAATGATTAGTGTTCTACTGATTGTTTTAAAATAACTCAAGCATCATCTGAATTTATTTACATACATGATATTGCCTTTCATAAACACAGCTGTACGCAGAATGCCAATTCAAGGATATTTTTGGAAGTTCATCCAACAGTTCAGCTGGGATAAGAGAAGCTCACTAGCATAATCTTGTTTTCTCCCCCAAGGGCTCTGGACCTGGTGTAGGTAGCCACCATCTCTTTGTTTCTGTGCCCTGAACTCCTAGAGACATGAAGAGGCTTGGGATGAGTGACTGAGCCTGCAGGGTTGCTGCTGCAAGGATGTTGGAGGAGCTGATTGCCCCAGCTTGGGGAGGCCAAGCCACACTGAGAGATGGAGCCACCACCCAGCACCTTCAGCTCTTCCCAAAGGGCAGGCACAGCAGCCATTCCAGGTGTCCAGGCTTGTGGCCACGGGGTCATCCCTGTGCTCCCTGCAGGAGGCTCTGCTCCCTGCTTTGTTCACACCCTGCTCCTCTGCGGTCTTCGTGCTGTGAGGCTTGGCGCTGAGTGACAGCAAAATTATGGATATAGGTCAAATTCCATTAAGACCACACCTTTAGCTGCGCACATTCGCCCTCTGGAATTTAATGTTGCTCTTCGTTTAGCGATTTCCTTCTCCCCAGTTGTTTGCTTTTGAATTTAGGATAATATAAGTCATTATTTGAAGTAGGCTATTTAGAAAGCCCTGCACTGTTATTATTTAGTAAGCCAGAGTTACATTATCACTGGCTTCAATCTATGTTTGATGAAAAGATTTTTCCTATTTAAGAGGCAAAAAAAAAAAGAGGAAAAGTCTTTAATGGTTTTTTGTACCTATTCCAAGATCATCAACATGCAGTATAATTAGAAAGTTCTTGTCTCGTTTAAAATCTTTTTTCTGTCTCATGGGACTTCAACATTAAAAATGCAAGATTTATGTATATTATATAATTATTTATTTGTATTACAGCAGCACTTAGAGGTATCATTCAATCTTGGGGCCCCATTTATGTGAAACTCTGTACTAGCAATACCACTATTGAGTCAGACTAAGAAATCCCAAGCTGAAAATGTGCTAAGTATTGTACAAATATATTGCAGTGGTCACAGGCTGGAAGAATTTGTATCAGAAGTAGTTAAGATGGACACAGAGTTAAGACAGGAGAGAGGAAGGATTACTCACCCGAGAGTGTCAGAGGAAGAACTGAAGCATATCATGATCTAAGATCAGATTCAAGGATGTAGAAGGTTAAGTTAGAAACTTGGTCTTTGTCGAGCCGGTCCTTGTGAGGATTTACCCGCCTTGCTCAGGGTGCTGAAGCTGGGAGCCTCAGAGCCTACAGCAGAGCTTCCAACCAGGAACCCACGGATGCAGTTTTTGTTGCCTGCTTTTGTTTACTGTGAATTTTGCAGGTCTGTAGTCTGTCTCTCTGCAAAAAGACAATGAATTCCTGGCTAATCCAACCTGTATTAAACCAAGAAGGAATCCATGTCACCAGGCAGCCATCCAGACAGTTCTGAATGCTAAATACTAACAAGATTTATTATGCCCCTGTGCTTCATTCTCTTTCTTGGAGTACTGAGTGCAGCATGCAACTTTGTTTGATTATTCAGGCTATTTGCTCTTCATATTTTACATTTTTGAGTTAGGGCAACTCTTGGAAACTCCCACCATTTTCGTAAGGATTGCCATACATAACACAGTTTTCTGAATGATTGGTAGGAATGCAAAGCAATAGGTAACTAGGAGGGGATTATTTTTTGGCTGATTGACAAAATTAGAAGTAGACGCTCAGGGACAGACAGTCCCAAGATGTGTCTTTTTAAGATGTTCCCAAAGAGTGAGTAACTGACCCTGAGTCAAGAGACAGCTGCCTTCAGTTAAGTGCAAGATTTGGCTTGGTGGGTCCATGCACTCAATGAGCAATTTTAACTGGTTAGCTGGGAAAGGGAAATGCTCACTGGCTTGCTTGAAAATCTCTGGAGCTCCATAAAGTCTGTATCTGTATGAAAGTAAGTCCTCCTTCATGAAAAAGCAACTAAAAAGGGGGACAGGGGTGGGAACCTAACCAAATGTAGCTTACAAATCTCAGTTAAGGGTTTTTGGACTGAGCTTATCATTTGCATGCTTTATTTTAGCAAAGTGAAGTCCCAAAAGCTATCAGAGGGAATAACAAATTGGGTCTTTTTTTTTTTTTTTTTCCCTGATTTGCATAGGGTTTTTGGAATTCAGCAGCAGATGTATAAATTAAAATACGTATATGTTCCTTGTATTAACAATCCCATTAAACCATACTGCCCTTCCCACCCACCCCCCTCTCCAGAAATATATCCTATCATTAGCTGCTATCTGGAATCGACAGCGGAGTAATTTGAACTCTGGCTCCCAGGGGCCTCCTCCTTTACTTCCTGCTCTAGGAATAAGGTGTGTATTGATTAGATATCAGGCTGTAATTGGGCTCCAATCTCTCTGCCTCAAGATATATGATGGAGATGACAGGAAACAGATACCCTGTTGCTACTTGTAAATAGTCTGGTTGAACAAAATGGTTTGTAACCACTTCAGTGCCATAGTCTTTTATTACCAGAATGGGGTTGCTTTATCACGTAGTTTGATGGCCTTTTGAAGGGGAATAATATCTTTCTTTCTGAAGGAGCTAAAATAATTTTAAACAAATTGAATTCCTCTTTTGAGGACCAAAAATAATTATCTAATAGTGCGCAGCTTGGTATAATTATACAGTGAGCATGTCACAGACACAAAATTAATTAAGTCCATAACCCCAATCTGGTATCCATTGACTATTAAAAAAAAAAAAAAAAAAAAAAAAAAAAAAAGGGTTGAGAATGAAGATGTCAAAAGAAGGTGTTTGTGGTAGTTGAAGATCTGGAATTATTCATGGATTATTCATGGTTTTTCTGTTCCAAGATGTTCTCTCCTATCTATCAACAGTACCAGGATAAATGTGAGTCTATTGGAAACAAAAGTGCAGAGCAGTGCAGATGTCTTGCTTCAGTAGGTCACAAAAGCAAGTTATTAAATATTGGTTTGAGGGAAGATATACACAGTCCATCAAAACTTTAGTCGAAACACAAGCTTGCAATCTTAAAAGTATATTCTGTTCATGGGGCTGTTGTCCCACAACTTGAGAAAAATGCAGCTTTTACCATTTGTACGGAAGACTTGGAAAAAAATCCAAAATGCACAGACTGAAGGTGAAAACCCATGGCCTTTTGAGATGTAACAGACTTGGGTTTGTTTTCAGAACTTATCTTTTGGGCTTTTTTTTAATCCTACAGAAGAGAATCCAGAACAGACAATCAGTTTATTCTGATCAGTGATTTATTTGTGAGATTCTTAGAGCCTTGTTTCAGAGCTGTGGACCAAAGTAACTAATGTGTTGCAATCATATATTTAGCACATGATAAGGCACAGAGAAAATAGAGGAAAAGGGAAAAAAAAAAAAGCTCACATTCCCTGGCTGAGAAGTTATTGAATGTTTAAAGCCTGGGAACAGATAGTTTAGGGAGAAGCAGATTTCAATGACTTCCACTCTGTAAATAAATTGTGAAATCTAAAGCACTAGTACTTCATTTCTCTCTTTCAAGCATATTTTGGATGGCACTTGTATCACATTTATGCCCCAAACATTGTTTGATTTTTGCATACAAGACATTTATATTCTGCTGCTCCTCAGAGTGACCTTAATGTGATTTATTGACAAAAGGAGGTAGAGCTATTCTATCCTTTGAGCAATAGCAGAAGGCAAAAGAAGAAAGTATTTGCAGTTTTTAATAAGCTCTACCATGAATACATATGTTATCAGTGCTGCAAATTTCATGCATTTATGTTGCTATAAGAGCTGTAATTTTGTTTCCTTTTCTGTAGTGCCTGTTTTTCTTGTTTGCCCCAGTATTGCAGCACTGTAACTCCACATGCTTCATGTGACCTTATTAACTTATTCTCTTATTATTCAACTGTCCAGAGAGATGTGTTCTCTTTGTCCTTTCCATCTCCCACGTGTCAAATCTTTGCTTTTGGACAGCACATTATATTTAAATCACATAATATGCCTCCTAACCAAACCTCTCAAAGTCCAAATTCCTTGGCTTTCACTGAGAAAAAAAAAAAAAAAAAAAAAAAAAAGCAAGGAAAAATTACTTCCACAGTGATTGATCAGTAGTAGTGTCAGCCCTGTTTATGAAAAGAGTCAGAAAGCAGGGCTGTGAGTTCAGTGCTCTGCTTTTAGATCTGAGGAGTTAGAATAAGAAAAATCGATGGGAGCAACACTGAAGGAGGAAGAAATGAGCGGAAGGAGAAGCTTTTAGCAGCCGTGTGCTTGGATCTCAGAGCAAGGTGTCTGACCACGGTGGGGAGCAGTGTGCAGGGCTGGGCACGGGGGAGGGGCTGAGTAGATGCTCTCACCTCCCAGCTTTTGGTGCCCCTCTGCTGTGTCTCTGAGTGGAAATGCAGTGAGGGTGTCTTGGCCTGTACTTTTAGGTGAGTTCAGAGTCCTGACCCATTTTTGCAGGTGAGCTGGAGATGTCTGATCAAGTTGTTCCTTCCCTCTGGGTCACTGGGTACCCTGATGCTCTTCTGGGTGTCACTGCCTAAGTACCTGTGACAGATCAAATCACTTCTTAGCTTCAGCCATCGGGGTTTGACTTGTGCACTTCAGCCCTGCAGCTGTGCCCCAGCCTCCCTCCCTCTGCTGCTCCCTGCAATAATTCCAACAGGAATTCATCAGAAAAGGTTTGGCTGGGGCACTGCTTTAATTTCATGTGTTTATAGCACTGTCAAACAAAAATGAAACAAGGCAAGACCCACTTCATCCCATAGCTGACCATAAAAGGTTAATATTTGGTGCTCACTCATGCAGGACTTGGGCACATGAAAGAGGGACCAGGGTGTGAGCCATTTTATGGGCTTGGTATCCATCCTCTCACCCATTTTTTCAGGATTTCTTTGGGATAATCAGGTTTTTTTTTTTCACTGGGACCAAGTGGAAGGGTCAGAGCAACCATGCAGAACACACACACATGCATGCAAACACACCCAGGCAAGGAGTGATGGGTGTATTCCTCAGAGAGAGCAGAAATAAGTCACTGGGCCTCATCAAACTGCTGGTATCAGCACAGAGCCTTCAGAAATCCTGCCTGGACCACAGAAAGGGGAGGGCAGAAATCTATGGGAAGAATATATTAGGCAACTTGGAACATGAGAGTCTATGGATGTCAAGGGTAATTTCCAGGGTTATAAATTATGGAAATCATGGCAAATGCAAGTCTGGTTTAAAAAAGAGCAAGTCCTTAATTTCTGGTTTGAGTTGTGGAATTTGAGATTCTCACTTGCTTCTCTGCCTAACTCTAACAGAATTTCTAGATGATAGACAACACTGCATTACAAATTTATTAATATAATTACTCTTAAAGCAATTTGTCTCTTTCCATTTCTTCATCTCTGGGCAGTTTCAGGCAGTCAGCAGGCCAGTCAATTAGAGACCAGCAGAATGCACATTTTATTAAGAAGGATCCCCTGAATGCTGTCAATGTAGGATGTTCTCCCCTTACAGAATGTCTGCAGAGCCTGGTGCTGTCACAGGGTAGCTCCAAGCCATGGGGGCACGAGCCAGCTTTGCTCTTTAGACACATTAGGGTGTGAATGTGTCTGAAGCAAAAAATGTTGTCTCTCAAGGTGGATTTATCAGCATCTTCACAGCCCTTATGCTAAGATGGCTCTGTGCCTTCCAGACTGGAGCTGACTGGAGCTCTGGTGATTTGGAGTCTGGACAGTTTTAACGTGCTCCTGTTTGTGTCTGGGTGCAGGCACAGCTGTAATTCTTCTCTTGCAAACTCGGGTCTCTGTGAGTAGGTCCCTTGGCTGGATCTCCTCTTGCCTTGCAAATCAAGCTGAAATCAGCAGAATTAGGCAAATGTAGATCAGATTAATAAGCCAACACTCCTTCTCCATTAGGACTTCTCACTTGAGGTGAGACAGTAGATATGAGCAAGGATTTGCAAGATTCAGTGTTTAATCACAAGAAACCCACATGGAAAAATCTGCTTAATCGAAAACCAGGGAAATGGCTGAAGAGCCAATGATTCTAAATAGCTTTGATCCTTAATGGGGGCAATAATTCTCTTTAATGGGAGTATCTTCAGATGATTTAATGTTGCTTTGGGCCTTTTTATGTATCTTGGTCTTCTGCTGGTCTTGTTTGCTTTTCTACCAGGAGCATTTGATGGGTTTAATGCTATGATAGATGCAGGAGGGGCATGTATTGGGGCAGCCATGTCAGTTCCTGGCTGTTGACTTGCTCCTTCCTTATCAATCTCACATGTCAGGTTGCCTTGCTAAGTGCTGCAAAGCTGCTGTTGGACCTTTTTCTGTGCAGAAAGTGACTGTACCCAACTGCATCAGCCTAAGGAACATCCCCAGAGCATCACTGGAGAAAACATTGTGAAATGGGTGTTTTCTTATTATGGGGAGGACACCCACCGCTGTGTGAGCTGTAGTCTGTTCCATCAGGTGAGATGTCAATAAATCAATGAATGGGCAGTGGCACAATGTTTGGATGAGGACAAGTTGTGTGCCCCCAGAGAAAGGAAGTGAGAGAGCAAATCACAGAGCAGAATACAAAATGTTGGCCTTCTTTTTCCCATCATATTCCCAAATATTCCTCATGTGATGAACATTTTGTGCGCCTGTGAAAAGCCAGCTCTGCTGAAATAGATCAGAAGAAAAGAAAATGGTGCAAAGAGGAGCAAACAGTCCAGGTAAAGAAAAAACTGAGTAGACTTACTGCCTTGGAAGCAAATCACATTGAGTTCACATTGCCACAACTCTGTAGATGTGCTTTCTGGCTTTGAAATTTGGCTGTGAATTTGCAGAATCCACAGCTTTTCTGGCTAAGGCAAAAATCCCAGAGATACTTCAATTTTGCAGATGCTCCAAGCTCATCTGGAGCCCAAAGCTCAACTTCTCCCTCTGTTACCAAATTTCCTTTGTTTATCTTCTGGTGCAATGTTGGCTCATGAAAACACAACATGATTAAAGGAAGAAGTTTCTTGCCATTCATCCTTGCCCTGCTGTCAGTTCCTTAATTTAAGAACTAGTCTTTGTGTCCATTATTGTATTTTATTTCTTCAGGACTTAATGGTCGAAGGGAGGAGCCGAAGGAATAGGACACATTGATGAAGTTCCTCTTTCAGATGCCAGGTTTTGGCTGAATTCTTGGAAAATTTTGCACTTTCTATTAACTGATGTGTAATTCAGAGAGGAGAGATATTGTGTGCTGGTTTCTGACCTTTGCAAATGCTAAATCATGAAAATATCTGATTTATTGAATTTCTCCTCCCTCACCATAATCTTGCCAAAGTGGTCATGACCACAATAAGTGAACTGAAATGACTTTGGTATTTGTATCATATATATATAATGTTTATTTTGGGATGTAGTTTGTGAAAATATTAATGTAAGATAGTTTTGGCCAGAATGAAGCTTATAAAGAAGTAACATTTAATCATCAGAGACTGAACTGCACTCAGGCTGAACAGTGGTGTTCAAGATGACTTCTTGAATCAATTTATTCTATTTCTGGTATTAAACTTCAACCTGGCAGGGGCCTAGGGTTGTCCATAATTCTGTAGCTAGTACTATGTCAGTGTGCTCTAAAATGCTGTCTGTAGCATTCTGCACTGGATTTATTAGAAAGTTACCATCCTTAAAGCAGGAATTTTTTGTTCTTACTTGGCTTAAATAGGCACTGGCATATTTTGGGATAATGATACAGGTCTTTCTGTTCTGCACCAGACCATTAGCAGGCATCTTTAATATCAGATAGTTTGAAAGAGGTAGAAACTTGAATTAGAATATTATGAATTTTGAATTGAGATATTATGAATTAAGCTCTCCATGAGGTGAAGTCCATCTGAGTCTCCACCATATATTCTTTGATCTTGTAACATATTAACCATTTTGGTCACAACTAGGCCTATATATGTGCTGAGTTTTAAAAACATGTACAATTCTACTTGCAGATCTCTTGTGCCAGGGACTAGCATATAAACTGAATACAGGAATTGGATCTTTCTCTGGAAAAAAAATATTTAGTGTAATTGTAATCTGATTTTTTCCAGTCCTTTAGGCACATACATAGAAGATACATAAAATGTACAGTCTACGCTGCTGCCAGATAAATGGGGTATTAACACCCTCCATACATTTTTGTCTTCCCTTTTGCTGCCCAATGAGTTCCAAAGGTAAATTTAGGATGGTTTGTTTGGGTTTTGACTAAATTTTAAAAGCTTTCGCTTCTAAGGTTGCTGTGTTTTTGTAGCCCCTCTTAACACCTACAACTTCCCCAAGGTGTGGCTCTACATTTCTTTAGCAGGAGCAGTGCTTTCTGCTGGGCTGGAGTGGACCAGAGCAGATAATCAGTGTGTGGTGCTGCAGGCTGCACAGCCCTGACAGGGACCTTGGCAGGGCACTTTGGCTACCGTGGAATAGAAATGGGCATCTTGTGTCTTTGGGAGGATGTTGGATTTGGTAAATGGGGATTGAAACTGGAGAGGAGAGGCCATAACTGGGTCAGGTAAGGTTATGCATTGCCTGGAGTGACTTTCTTTTGCACAAGCACTGGATCATCCCTGTTCTGAGGCTTAGCTCTTCTTTTTACCCTAAAAAACCTCCCTCTGTTGGCCTTTTGGAAAATGATAACGTCAGTGAGATCATTGTGGAATTGGATGTTAGGCAAACCACTGGATATTTTGTTAAATAAAATGGTCCTTGCCAATATTTTGCAATCAGTCCTTTAAGTTTCAACCACTTCTTAAAGTTAAAATGTGTCTATGTCTATGGATAGATAAACTTGTGTGTGTATACTGCACGGCCTAATCCTCTCATTAATTATAGTTCCCTTTTCATTGCAGGGATCTTTAAAATAGATAAACAGCAGTTCTGAAATCACAACAGAGAGGGTGAAAACCTTAACGTGTTTTGAAGTTACTTAGAGGGAGGCCTATACAAGGGGCTGACTATTTCTTAACAAAAAAAATACCTTCGAAAATCTTTCCATAGTTCAGATATCTTCTTCAAACCCACAACTGATAGGGGCTTAGTCTCTGTGCTCAATAACTTCATTATTAACCATTAGCACATTACAAACAACAACATTTTCATCATTTAAACAACATTACGTTCCAGGATCAGGTTTAAATTATGGTCTCTAAAAGCAGTGTAAGTCCCGGTTTTTCTGTCTTTTCTTTTCTTTTTTTTTTTTTTTTTTTTTTTTTTGTCTTTTTTTTTTTTTTTTTAATTTTTTTTTTTTTTTTTGTCTTTTTTTTTTTTTTTTTAAGAAAGATATATCTGCTTTCTATAAAATGAGTCTGTAATACCAGGTGAAAAGATGTATTTCAAATGGTCTTTGCTGACTTTAACACTTGGTGGTCATGACTCTGCTAGGAGAAAAAAGCTGCATGATGAGGGTACAAACAGAAAAAGATGCAGAGACTTGCCAGTAATCTGAAATAAAGAAGATTCTACATTTCAAAAAACTTTTTGAAAGGGACAAGAAATGGCTTTGGCTCCCAAATGCCCTGCAGGTGACAGTGAAAAGCTGTTCACATTGTTGTGCAGTTCTGGCTGCACATTCCCTGTGTCAGGGCACCTCCTCTGTGTGAGGGGATGCTCAGCTCTGTGCTGGCTCTCCTGGGACAGCTGAAGGGCATTTCCAAGGCCAGGGCTGTTACCCCTGAGGAGTGGCAAAGCTGTGCTGCTGCTGTTGGGGTGTGCACTCAGCCGTCTCTGCAGTAATTCACTGTGAAAAGGAGCTCAAGAACACATCTTCCTCCTTTTCCAATCACAGTAGGCAATACTAAACCTCGTGTCCAAGCAGGATGGAATGTGTGCAAGTTCTGGGACTTTCTCAACTCTCAAACTTAGCAGTGAGAGCTGTAGATTGCCAGAAAATAATAAAAATAACCCCTCCTAGCTGAGCCAGAGGTTTTTAAAGCGCTTTTGAGAAAGTCCTGAAATGTAAGTCTTCGTCTTGTTGAATTTTTATTTTTTGCAGTAACTAGAAGCTTTCAGGTAATTTTTGAGTCTGTCAGTTCAGCTGCTCCCTGCACCACAGCTGTCTTCTCTGACACCCCAAAGGCAGGGCTGCAGATCCTTGATTGTTCTCATCTCCTCCTTATGTGTTATGTGATGGATTACAAAGGCCAACACAAAACTTTGCAGTTTTTCAGTGAAACACTCTGAACTCATCTGTAGAAGGTGACATAAATACAGAACTGTACAGGGTGCTGAACAGGGAGGTGGGTTTGGATCCATTGCACACACGTTCTCAGGCAGATTTGAGATGGTTTCAAGGCTCTTGTTTTGTCTGAAACACCTAAACATTCTTCTCTAAGTAAGTCTTTAACATTCTCTTTAAAACATGTTTCAAATTGATGCTTCAAAAATAATGATATATTTCAGGCAATTCTGGTCAGATATTTCTCCATTTAGAGAAAGGAAACCTTTCTGAAGAAGGTCTGAGGATCATCAAGGTCTGGGCAAGTGAGATCTTGTCAAACTTTTACAAACAAATGTTCTTAAAATTGAATAGCTTGTTTAGTGGCATGAACTATTATTTCCTTATCTCTGGTTGTTCCTTTCTTTCTTTACTAAGATATTGCTTTCCTGTGTCCTGTTAATTTCCTCATCCTGTTAGAATAAGGGAGGGAAAAGGGAGAGAAATATTGCACTGAGCTGCACAGACACGTTGTCATGGTGGTTTCCTATTCACTTTCTGCTGATTTCTGCTTACTTATCACATGCTTTAACATTGTGTTACACTTTCCAGCAGCAGTGTGTCTCTAGTGTTTTGTCTCTGAAGCACTAAAACTTACTGTTCCCTACTTTGCTGTTGTTGTCTTCCTCATGGAAAATAGCCTCCTTAGGATCACAAGAACAACAGGGCCAGTTATTTTAATCAAATGATGTTTTCAGGATCTTGAAAGGTTGCTATATCAGCCTCTGCTCTGACCTCTGAAACAAAATCACTTCCATTCACGTTATTATCTTCAGTGTGTGGGAAACGGAATCTGAATATTCTATTTTTCCTCCCTCCATTTTTTTTTAATTTTTTTTTTGTGTTTGCTTGATTCCTTTTGAAAATGCATCCAACCTATAAGCAAACAGCCTCCTCTGTGTTCATTCCCCAGCATTCTCCAAATATTCACATTCTTAAAATACCATGATCTTCCTTATTTTCTCAATTCTGTATTTGTTTACACTCAAAAGCTTCTTTGTAGCTGCCTACACTGAGCTGGGAAAACATATAGTCTAATCCTGCTTTATGTAAATGTACAATAGATTGTTAATGTCTTTGTTACTAGACACTAGCAGGCTTTACTGAGGACAAATCCATATGCCAGTGAAATTGTACAACATGAATGTTCCCAAATGTATGCAATGTTCTTCAGATTAATTGGATTCTATGGAACATATTCCCATCACAATGTGCAGAGGTTTTAAACATATAACTCTCATTAATGTTAATGGGAGTCACATGCTTAAATCCCAGCACTTCCACATAGGAATAGCGTTGCTTTAAATGAAGCTGGGGTCCACCTCACTGTGAATTATTACAAGTGATGATTGCAGTTTTCTCCTATCTATGAGAAGGGAACAAGTGCTACCAAATCACCTCTCTGAAGCATTTTGTATTTTTAACATTGCTCAACAAAAAACCTGTGCTGAACTGAAGAAATAACTCAGTACTGGAAGTTTTGCTGTTATGTCAAAAAGTGAGGTATACCTGTTCAACACTCAGCCTTAAAATAACAGAAAGGAGCAGGAAAAAGCTTTTTTTTCTCTTTTTTTTTTTTTTTTTTTTTTTTTTTTTTTTTTTTTTTTTTTTGTAGCAGAGGGAAAGAATAATCCTCTTTCTTGGTAGCACATGTCATATTTTTGTGAATATGAAATGATAAATAACCAAAATGTACATTAATTAGTAAGAATTCTACTAATATCTCAGTGTGAGTTGTTTAATTACATTTTTCCTAAACTGAGCTAATAGCTTTGGTGGCAATTTTGTTTCTAAGTATTATTTCATGTTAGTTCATAACACAGTTCATTCACAGTGCTAGAAATGCAGCAGGAATGGGCATACTAGAACCTAAGGCGATTCTTGAACAAAGTCAGTGATTATGGACTGTAAATAGAGAAATGGAGAAATTGGACTGTGAGGTGGTTAAGGAAGTTTTGGATTACTTTACATCAGTCTATAAAACTCAATACTTAACATCTTTATTAGTTAACTGTGATCAGCCACAGCTAGTTAGGAACAAGTAACAATCTCTTCAGAGAGACGAGCAGATGGAAATAGGTGGGCTTGTGTCTTAGGTGAACATTTCTGTGTCACCCTGAAGCCAGTGTGAGATTTATTCATATGTGTCTTGTGCCCAGGAGGAGCTGTGCCTTGGAAATCCTGCTCTGAAGTAAGGAGAGCAGATTTCTGACATCCCATAGATTCCTATGGATGCTGATCTTGCAGTCTTAAGGGTGGGATGATTTTCTGCTTGCAACAGGATGCAGTGGCCTGGGAAGGGGACACCATTTCCATGGCTGGAGCAGATGTAATTAATTGACAGCCTGGTTCTCTACTCCTCACTTGCTTCTGTAGGGAAATACTACAGTAGTGTTGTGTAAGCACAGATAGGTTTTATGTTCCTAAAACAGCCAGGCCACAAACAGAAGGGACAGAAAAGGACTAATTCTGTGTGACATAATTGGATATGGCAGTAGGCCAGTCTGTTTGATTCTACTGGAAAAATCCCAAATACTGAGTATGGAAGCAGACTGTGGGAGGGAGAAGCTACATCACTGCTTGGTTTATGTGGCATATGTGTTGGGCAGGCTGAGGAGAAGGGCACAAAATGCATCTGGTCATCTTGAAGAGGTGCTTGATATTTGTCTTGGAAGAAATGCTCTACATCCAAATTCTTTTTCAGTCAAATATGTAGGGATAAAAAGGTCTATCTAACACAGCCATGAGCTGGGGTAGTTGTGTGGGCAGTCTAAGGGAGGAAACCTTTAATCCCTAAAAATGTTGTGGAGATTGTCCAAATTTGAATCTCTTCTGGTCAGTAGTAGACTTGTTCTAGTTACTCCATATCTGGAGTATTTCAAACACTGTTGTTTGGTCCATGCCTCTGTTCCTCAGAAGAAGGCCATGCGGATGAGCAGGAGATCTGGTTTGCACAACCATACCTATGGAGAAGCACTGAGAGGTTGGGAGATGGTTATCACCAATCAAGTGTCAACATCTTCAAAACTCATCTCAATATGAGTAAACTGTTGCTCAAATAAAGCTCAATGCCTTCCTGCTTATTCAGTTCTTTGCTTATTACACTAAATTGCAAGCTTTCTGTCTGCAACGTCATCTTTCTTGTGCTGGCTTCCCCACAATCTTCTGATTCATTCACAACTAAAAGCAACCATCTCTGTTCCTAAGTATCTGGGAAACTAACTGAACATCAAGATTCAACACTTGTGGAAACTGGAGGCATTACATGGTCTTTGCTTTTCCCCTTCACTTCCTTTTCCACTGTGATGTTTTTTGCTTATTTCTGCTTCCACCATGTCCACGCTTGGAAAGGGCAGAAAATTCTTTTCCTGCAACATCTTCCCTCATGACGTCTCTGCATCTTATTGCTGATTGATTCATATGTGTGAGTCATGGCAAAAATGGAGTGCCTCATCTCTCTTAACCACCTCCTCCCCCATTTTTGTCCCCTCTCTCAGCCCTGCCATGCGAGTGCCACTGGTGACTCATCTCTCTTTGTGTTACTTCATCACACAAGTGGCCAGTTTTGTTGAAAGGCTTATGCCAACTCAGGATAAAGTTGGTAGATGGAGGGTTCACTGGTACTTTCCATTATATTGGAATGTTCCAAGAGCTAAAACAATCCTCCTTCAGCATCTTTTTCTCTCAGATAGTCCATCTAGCTGGTGTTAAACTGAGAAGAGATTAATTGAAGCAGTTTGGATGATTTGCCTGGCGGACAGAAAGGACACTACACAGGACCAGAATGTGCCAGAGTATTGTTTGAGTGGAAGGAAAGACACAAAATTATTTTTCTTCCCTTCACTGGTTTGGCGTGCAGTGACCCAGAGTGTGTGTGTCCTTGTAGCCCAGCCAGATGCAGAAATTGCTCCCTCTGACCATCCTTGCACAGACTGTAAGAAGAGACATCAGGAAGAGCAGAGGTGGACTTGTAGCTGCCCAGTGTCAGTGGTGATTCTGTAGGTGCAGCTCTCAGCAGTGGATTTAGTGTTTCTGGGTATTTTAGGAAACGTATTAACATAATTTATCACCTGAATTTTCAGCTGGAGTCTGTAGTGAGAGATGGGAACATTGATTGACCTTCAGCAAGCAAAACCTGGGAAAAAGACTTATTTATTGGCCAAAACTTGCTAAAGAATTTTTATTCATATTCTGATTGGCACTGGCCAATGCTCCTACTCTTATAGTTTAAAAAACATAAAAAATGCACTTCAAGCTTAATGAAATTCAGTACACTGAGAGAAATGATTTCTCTCAATCAAAAGGAGCAAATTGGTAGTATTGCAAAAGCTTTGTAAAACACTATGTTTGCTTGACTAAAGTGGTCTGGACAATATATTCTGTGGGATGCAAAGTAGAATTTTCTTTTCTGATTTAGTCAAGATAGAAAACTCAGTGAAGGACACTCGAAAGGAGGGAGTAGGTGTGTTTCCTTCCCCTGGCCTACTGTTTGCTCAAAGCCTGTCCTCATTTAATTCCCCTGTTGATAAAAATATTTTGAATGTAACATGAACATAAAATTACCCAGGTAAGCAGTGAAACACCTACCTAAGGTGTTTAGCTTGGAATATCTCTTTGGATCTGGGTAAGACAAATTCTAGCATGATGGTGGTCCAAAGATGAGGATGAATGCTATTTATTTGTCTATTTGGCATGGATCTTCAACACTTCCTTTAGACTTTCACAATCCCTTGGCTAATATTGCTGGCAAACCAATTTGTGAGAAACATTGACCATCATACTAAAGCATGCCTCATCCTTAGTCTTTTTGTTTCCTGGGTGCCTCCCAGTGTACCACAGCCCCCATTGCTGGGCATTAAACATGGGAAAACTGCTGGCTTGATTTAAAACAAAACAAAAAAACCAACAATGTGAGGAAGAAAGAGAGAAGGGAGAAAAAAGGCTTGTGAGCCTATGGTGAGCTTAATTAACATCGCTGGAGGGACAGCAATAAAGTATTTAGAGGGCCATAGTGAAAACTCGCAAGACATGAACGAGTCAAAATATTATTGGCATATTCAATTATTTGCAGTTGTGGGGATTTTGTTTTCTCTGACGACTCCTGAAAATAATAAAGCTCTTAAAAGTTCCGCTTTCACTTGGCTGACCCAGCGCTCTCGCAGCAGCACAGCGTGTCACCCCGGGAGGGAGCTGAGCCGCAGCCAGCGCGGGGCCAGCAGCGCTGAGAAAGCAGCACACACGGTCCCTCTGGAGGGGAGCAGCTCACACTCATCTCTAGGGGCTCTTCCTGCCTGGCCTGTATTATTTATTTTTACTATTATTAGCATTTCTGAGACACCAATCACTATGGTAACTGTGTGCCCATAATAACTTTGCATCTCTGTGATTCTCTCCGCTAGCGGTTTCTCTGTGCTTCGCAGCTGCTAATTGCTTTCACCCTGCACGCATGGCCCCGTGCACCCCCTAAGTTACTGAACCTGAGGACCTGCCTCAGATGGGAAGGCTGAGGTGCAGAGGATTTAAGGGATCAGTCTTTATGGGTCTCCTCACTCCTGGACCTGCCTCTCCAGGATAAATCCACATTTCAGCTTATTTCCCTGGCTTCCTAGAGGTGCTCTGCAATAGGGACTTAAGCCATCAACCCCTTCTAGGCTTCATCTTTCTCTTTAAATTGCTCCCATCACTTTTCTTCTGCTTGCTGAGCCCTTGAGATGCAGTGCTAGGAGCCAGGGAAGGCTCTGGCTGAGTGATCTTGATGCAGATATTTTTCACAGCTCTTCAAGAGAGCATTTTGCCCCAGCCTAGCATAGACAGACATAGTGGGCATCATGACCCCAGGGCAAGTATGAGGAAGGACTAGAGGACAGTAGTTGTGGTTGTGCAGCTCAGCTGTGCCCCCTGCCAGCTTCAGAGATGCAGCCCGATGGTATCCATCATCAGAGATATTCACTGGGGGACCACTGCAGTTATCCCCACAAACCTGCTGGTTGGGAACACCTCAGAGGGGAAAGCCCCCCACACATCCAGATCTCTCATCCCTGCACTTCACTTCAGTTTTCAGCAGCAGCCAGGACTCTGTGGTTGCAGTCACCCACTGGCACAACAGTGTCATTTTTAATCCTTTTAATATTTCTCTTTTTAAGAGCATCTTAGCTCAGGGCCCACATGGAGACTGAATGGCAGGAAGCCTGTAAGCTCTGGGGTTGTGAAGGGGAAAGACACAGTCTGCAACAGTGCCAGTATGCACATCACAGGAAGAATTATGGTTGGTTTTCACATATATCTATAACATCTGTGTGGCTAATAAAATTGATGGAGTTTGTCATAATCAGCCTGTACTCTCCAGTGAGAGAATTATGTCTGAGCATTTGGAAATCTCATGCACAGGCAGTTACTGAGGGAATGCTGTGAAGATTAAGTTGTTTCTGCGTGGCAGTGAATGCCCACGTTGAAATGTGCTGCCTGCTTCTGTGCTGCAGCGGGGTCCTTAGGAAGAGTATACTGTTAAGTGGGACACTTGTATTAACTAGAAAAACATGCTTTTATGTGCTACCTGCTGTCACAAGTGTCTGTTTACATTCGTGCTGTTGCACTAAAATAGTGAATTTCCAAAGCAACCAAACTAATCTAGCATGGAACAGCCCTGGTCCCCACTCCCTGTGGAAAAGGGGGAGCCCCCCAGAACAACAAAAAGGCACTGCTCTGTTCTCCCACAAAACCCTCACCCACCAGTGTTCCTGGCATTGCCTGTGCCTCGGGATTGTTTTGGAAAGGCTTCAGCTCCTGGGCTGGCTCTGGCACAGGGCATCATGTCCTGCCCATCACTGCCACCCACTGCCTTGGGGCTTTAGGAAGCCCTACACCCAAAATCCAGGGGAATGAACTGGACCTAAGACATCCTTGTTCTGTAAGGGCTGAAATGAGAGGAATGGGTGTTTTGTAAAGTTATAGCTTTTTAGAGAATCATACAGTAACCTTTTGTAATAACATTACTTAGTGTGCTACTTCCTGTGGTGGTGGTTTTTGGTTTTTTTTCTTCTGTGCTGAAGAGCTGGTATAATCCATGTTCCTTTGCTGGATCAAATGTAATCAGCTGATAGCTGTCAGGTTCCCCAGGAAAAAAATGGACAAATAATGCTGCAATGACAAATTCTGATCACATTCGTTTTATAAGCAGAGATAGTTGCAATTTCATATGTGATTGATTGAAAAACAGTTCTCAAGAGGGATTCATGCATTCTGTATTTATTTACTGCATTTTGTTGGCTATGGGCTTAAACAAAATTGGTTTTGCATCCAAAATGTAATCTGAATGCCTGTGAACACAAGAAGGCAGATGAACACAAGTCATTTGGGCATCCAATTCCTTTGCATGTGCATGTGAACACTTCTTTTTGGAATTTCAGAGTGGGCAACATTTGGCAGTTTGTTAAAAATGTGGACTCTGATTTTTCAAGGTGGTGTCTTGATCTGCTATAAATCTGGAATATGCATAATTCCAACTGTGGCAGTTCTGTACCTTCTGCCTCTTCACTGCCCTTCAGCTGTGTGGCTTAGGCACACTCCTGGAGAGGTGTGTGATACTGCTGTTTGAGTTCAGAAGAAATCCAAACCAAATTAAACACTTTGGTAACTCCTCTGTCTTTCTGGGGGTGGATATAGCCATTCCTGCTCCACCTTTTTAAAGAGTTTTGGGGCCTGACCCAAAACACATAAATTTCTGAGGATTTCAGCTCAAACCCACGTTGCTGTAAGAAGTCAGTACTGTATTGCCATTTAAAAAGTGAGTTCAAGTCTTTTATTGTTTTAGATTCAATGATAATAAAGACAAATGTATTGGATTAATAACTCTCCTACCTTGAAATTTAATTTAAAATCTCTTGTAATGTAATCACATTTGGGTGTGCCATTACCCAGATGGAGAGAAATTTGTTTTGTTGAGAAATTGCTTTAGCATAAGAATGACTTGAGTTTATTAACAGGGAAAAAAAACATGACTCCCCTCCCCAGCCACTCCCCATGCATTCCAAAAATAAGAAACTCATTTCAACATGGACATTACTGGTTAAAAAATAATTACACATAATGAAATGTCATATTTCACACATACTCCCTGCAAACCATGATTCTTAGTCTTCCCCAAAACACTGCAGGGTGTAACCGGCACTTTCTTCCTCCTTCATGAAAAGAGTGTTTCACAATGGAATTGTGTGATGACAAAAAATGGTGCTGGAAAAGCACCACTACCCAGAGAGACATAAGGAGTTGCCACAGGCCACTGCTTATAATCCCACACAGTATTAAGTAGTCATTGTATCCTTTTCCAGGGCTTCATTCTTCCTTTGTGACCTACAGCCTCAACGAGAGTTTTTACAGAAATGGAACACCACGGAACGGCAAATTTGGGAACCCCGTCACTTGACAAAAAATAAAAAATCTTTGGCCCAGAACGTTATTTTTCTTAAATGTATCTTTCAGCCGCCATCATTAAAATTGTTAAATAGCTTTAGGAACCTGTTTTGTTGATTACCTTAGGGACAAGTCTGGAATACTGGGCTGCTCAACGTGTGCCACAAAAAATAAACTGTGCTGTGGGAGAGCAGCGGGAGGAGCGCTGGTGGGGCCGGACACGCGCCGGCACACCCCGGCTCCTCCAGGATCCTCCCCACTGCTGCTGCAGCTCTAATTAGTTGGGATTAGATATTCCCAACTCGGGGAGATGCTCTCCATAAATATTTTGTTTGCATTTAAAAGCAGATTTCTGTGAAGGTTCAGGTGCTGGCAGTTTCTCTCCGCTGGCAAAGCGGGGATGCAATGCCCAGATGTGTACAGTGTGTGGGACCCATGCTGGGCACTGAGGCCACTTCATCAGCCAAGTTTTGTGTTATTCCGTCAAGCAGAGCTTTGGTGGGGCTGATTCTTATGTTTTTAGATATATTTAGTATGTAAAAAAATGCATACACCATTTTGCATTAAACTGAACTGCACAAATGAATTTTGTGCCTGAGAGCAACAATATTCATTGTATACATTATTACTACCTCATTTCCAATTATTTATTTCTAAATATGGGTGAAGCTGCATGTCTCTGAAGGGGAGTATTGCAATTCTGTGAGCTTATATTTGGATGGATAAAAGTGTTTTATTCCCACAATATTCCTTTTTAAATAAATATGTAGTGATAAGGCAGTGACATTGCTAAGAAAAGACACTGCTAGAGATTATGAGTATCATAACTGCAGTGGACTGGGGTAATGGTGCTAAGTTAAAGTTCCTGTGGCAAAGTTTTTCAAATTCCAGGGACTTTTCAAGAGAGCCAGAGGGAAATCAAAGATGTTTGTGGGTTTTTTACCCCTTAAAACTCCCTCCAGAAACAAAAGAGGTAGAAATGAAAGGAACAAACTAGGCAGGAAAGGAACGAAATAGGAGGGTAAGCAACTGATTGGAAACCCCAGGAACAGAATAGAGAAGTAAGGAAGTTTGATGAAATATTTTAATTCTTCTCCTTGAATGAAAGGGTTATGTGAGGGAAAAGAATGCTCATTTTAATTTTATGAAAAGAAATTTTATAAATTCTCTCCATTTTATGCCCCCATCTACTCTTGCTTGTAATTAACAGTACTCAATGGTAGCACTTATTAACCTCAGTAACACTTTGTTTCAAACAATATTTTGCAAAATTGCAGTCTGTTTTTCACTGCTGTGCGATGCTGCATGTCTGGGAGAGATTCTACAGCCACCCATAACCCACTTCATCCTCAAATCCAGGCATACTTTACATTCAGAGCTTTGAAAACCAGCTAAATTTACACCCAGCTTGCTCTGGAAATAAATCTGCTCATTTAGATGAGGTCTCATTTAAAATGGCTTAGCCCAATAATTAATCATTTCATTCTCTTTATATATTTGTGGGTGTTTGAAAGAAGTTTGATTAGTTACCAGTGATTACACTTCCCAACACCCTGCAAAGGAAATAATAAAATAAAACTCGTCAGGCTTTTGTAAGGATTGCTGGGGCTGAATTTGGGCTGAATTTAATAACGACTTGCTAACTGGCAATTATTTGTCTGTCTTTAACAGGAACTCCATAATGAAGGAGGTTATCATCCAGGAGTTATATCCAGATTGTTTTTAAACCTGCAAAGAGAAGATGCTGTGAACAAAGCAGTGATGGCTCTCAGGTTCCTCCCCAGGCACCAGGAGAGCAGTGGGGCTCTCTCCCACCCTCTGCCACCCCCTGGGACACTCATGTTCCTCCTGCGCATCCTTTGGGCTCCTTCATTAAGTACAAACAAACAGAAAAGCTTCAAGTTACTGATTTGTTGTTTCTAAATGCACTATATTATTTTAAGGAGTCCTGATATTTTTCTAATCTAAGGTTTTCGGCTCATAAGGAGATGGAGAGGGTAAAAGATAATGTTGGTCTGGGTAGATATTACAGCTCTAAAGCTGCCCATGGTTTCTTATCTGTATTGTGGGCAAAGTGGATGGATGTCAGAGTTCAACACACCCATGCTGTTTAACCTGGTGCTATTATCACAATGACCTTAACCAGCTAGGCAGTTCACAGAGCAGGCACTAAACAGAGCATGAGATGAATTTAATGGATTACTAGGGAGTATGTTATTGCAAGGAGAAGCACCTGTGGAGCAACATATTTACCTCAGTTCCACTGAATGAGCATGTTGAAAGTGAATTGGCACAGCCTTCTGCTTTATGAAAGGAAGTATTTTGTCATTCTTCATGGTTTCATTAAGAGGATTTAAGGCAGAAGATGCTGAAATGGTTCTGTGTTAGCACCAAAAAAAATCACAGATTAATAGTGGAGCTTGAAAATAGTAAAGCATCTGATTTTTGCTTTTTCATCAACAAGCCTAATAAACCAGGATGAAACTATTAACATACAAATAGACAACTTTCTGATTAAAACAGCAGCAGCCAGCCCAGCCTGAAAAAGACTTCTTCACACAGAAAGCAATTATGATGGCGAGTGTTGTCCGATTCACTTCTGTTTACAACAAACCTAGAAAATCAGAACATAACCAACCAATCATAATTCTGCAGAAAACCTGGTGTTATTTAAAAAGGAAGATGCTCTTGATTTTTCTTATCATGATTAGCATTTTAGGAGCCCATGAATGCACTGCAAGGTTGTACTCCTTTGAATTTCTACTCTAGGTATATGTTGTAAATAAGAAGTAAGCCCTGAGGATAAAGTGTCATGGGAAACCTCCCCAGAGGAAGGATGGATATTATCTTAGATTGTACTACTATAGTATACTCACCTTTATTTCCATTCTCCCCTAAGATGGCCATCTGTGGAAAAAACCATACTTAATCACTATTCCATCATTTAACCATCTCCTGCTGACGATGATTGCAGTGGAAAGAATTTTCCTGAATTTAAAGTCAGGCTGATACCACTCGGATGCCCCAGCTTGGAAATTTTGTTTTTCTCATGGAAGGGATGACTGACACGGAGGAGTTTTCCCTCCTGACAGAGCAGACCTGGTTTCCTGTTTACGCCGACCGAGCGCTCCGCGCACGAGCCGTCGCGGAAACGTGTCCGTAGCGTGGTCATCTCTCAGAGCAGGGAGGCTTTTCAGTAACTCCCTGATGCCTAATTCCTGTTTGTGCAAGTGGAGAATAAGTGCTACCAAGCCCTGAATAGTTTCCTCTTCCCCCCATTTAGGCAGGGTGTAAATACAAGCCGAAATCCCTCCTCATTCAGTGAAGCGCAGAGGCTCATCTGTAATTTGAGGTACATATTGTAGGACTGGTTGTTTTCTGAGAAGAACATGAGAATGTTGAGATTTTTTTTTTTTCCCCCATGTCTTGAACATTGATACACACTGCTCATTTTGGAGAAAGGAGTCAAGATGCACTTTTCCAGGTAGATGTAGGAGTGCCTGTAGAATTATCTGAAGGAATCCACTTCATCTGAGAGACACAGTTCTCTTGGATGTTTTGAAAATATGTCTTAACTTGCTAACTGAAATGTGAAGACTTTTTGGTATCTATCCTAATTTTGTTATTGAGGCAGGTGTGCATTTACCGTGCCAGTGAGTTCATCATCCCATTACATTTTCCTTTAATTAAAATTATTTTCAATATTCCTTTCCTAGCAGAACATGAAACTGGTAGCTTCTTACTTGTTTAGGTGGTCCAATCTTGATCATTATATATATTAGGAAGGAATTTGGAGATGGAGCATGCTGGATGATGATTTCTGCATCACACAGCGTTAAAAGCCTAATTAGACAGTTAAAGTAGCCTCCAAATATGCAGACGCTCTTTTGCACTCCAAAATAGTTGCATCAGCTATCAATCAAGTGGATATGTGATGCAGACAGGCAACTGAGGGTTTTCATTTGTGAGTAATATTAATTGTGGGTGTAAAATGAAAGATATAATAAGTGATGAAGGTACCACTCAATACTTGGATGAAACATTTTCAGAAGTTAGCTCCAGATGGGGAGTTCCAAGTGGAACAATTGTATAAACAAATAAAATTTCAGCTCGGCACTGACCATTGTATGTTCTTGAAAAAATATATAGAGGTGTCCTATATAGAGATGTCCATTGATTATTGTTCTCCTTGATTTTGGTTTTCCAGCCCTGTATTCTGGCTTGCTGTTCATTAGTCTGGAGTAATTGGGCTGGGAGAGCAGCATTCAGACCTCAGTTCAGTATGCAAGGCAAATGAAATATGCAATTATTTGATACAGAGTCACAGAATTGCATCAAATGGAAACAAATAGTGCCAAATCAAGACCACATGTTTTTAAGAGGATTATGAATTTTACTGATATGCAGCTAAATGTCATCTGTTTGCAAATAATTGAGGAATTTGAAATAAGTCCTTTTGAAGATTTTTGTGAATATAGTAATTGTAGAAACACTTGCCAGGATTTTTCTGAGGTCAGTGTGCAGAAGTCTGAAATTCAGACAGAAATGACTCTGTTCCTGATAATCCTTTCTGAATGAGACTCCTGATTGCCCTTCAATGGGGTCTGATCATTCCCTCATTGAAGACTGGACATCTGAACCAATGCTTTCAAGCAGTAATTAACCCCATGAGTTTTCAGATAAACCTTTAAGGGATTTTTTGTAAATCATGTTCAAATGAACCATTCTTTATCTAAAATATGAGAAATCTCAGAGATGCTTTCTGCTTCCTCTTTTAAAAGTTTTTAAACTGTGCATTTAGGCATTTTATGTCCTCTGTCTGTAGTAGCTTAACAAAGGACCTTTATATTTTCCCTTATTTAGATACTGGACAGAGCTCTTCACCTCATGTCTGTCACTGAGGTCTACATGTGGTTGCTAAGCCTCCCCTATCACATGGAAGGGTGGAGACAGGACAGCAGTTTTCTCTGGAAAAGAGACAGAGGATCATGCCAAGTTGCAGAGAAGTACTGGCAGTGGCTTTCTTGGGAAGAGGTTGAGACACCCTTTTGACAGGAGCCAACACCCATTTTGAGATGAAAAACATTCATCCTACCATCTAACTCTGCAGTGTCTTCTCCAGCAGGAGCTTCTCTGGGAAAACACCCACTGCTGCGTCTGGGGCCAGTGGAGATCCTGTGACCTGCCCACAGTCAGCAGTACTGACCCTGCCTCTGCTCATGCTCTCTTGTTATTGCATTTTTGCCTGCACAAAATGCTGTGAACACCCAACTGGCCACAGTTAAATGTGACAATGGGAGTGAGGCAGGTTTCCTCTGCCTGCTGTCCTGTTTCCAGAGGCTTTATGGTGGTGTCTTGTCTTGTTTGTCTCTGCATCGGTCTGGCCATCATCTTCTATTTTCTGATGATTTGAAGCTCAGTGTCCCATATTCGTGCAGCAGGAGCCTAACAGGGCTCACATCTCCCCAGGCCGGTGTGGGAGGGTTCACAGGGAGCCTGCTGTCAGTACCTGCACTGCTGGCTCCAGCAAAATGAACTCTGCATTCACAAACAATGTAATTGTGGCTAAATTCAAGCCCAAAGGAACCACTGTCTTGTGCTTTTTTCTCACATGTGTATTTTTAGACTAGCTACAGTTTGGATACTGGCTTGCATAAATCCCATTCTCTTTATGGTTTGTGTTTAGGTGCCTGGGACAGGGTCGTGTAAATCTTTTCATTCAGTTGAACCAGAGTAACAGCTGAATGCAGACAGGTCTGCTATAGGGTATATGAAACACATATCCAAAATAAAGCAATTCCCAAATCTCATTGACAGATGCAGCCAAATAAATAGTTTTAAAGCTTTTGTACAGAAGGTGCTAAAGATTGTTATAACTAAGCCATTTAAAATTTTAAGAGTGCAAAAGGATGAGAGAGTATTTCCAAATGCACACTGCTAAATAAGACCTTACAGGTTGCCAGAAATTTTTTGGAAATTGAGGAGATAGCAATATCTTCTATTTGGATAACCATGCAGAAAACAAGTGCTGTGAGCTTTGGAAAGCCCATGGAGCACAGGGAGGGGATCAGAAGGCAGAGGTAAGGGAAGGGCACTTTGTGGGCTTTATTGTGTCCCAAGACTGCATCCTATTTCCTACACTAAAGGAACGCATCGTGTTGGGTTTTCTCCAACAAGCAGGATATTGTTTAAGTCCTTTTTCAACAAAGTATTATCAAGTTTATTTGGGGTTTTTTTTGTTTTGCTTTTAATTGGGAGCAGCAGCAAAGTTCAGAGTACCATAGGCAGATGTTACAGGGACACGAAAGTACAAGATAAGGTGCTTCCTACCACAGGAAGGCTATTTTAATAGTTGGTTTTTGAGCTGATATTTACGAAGGAAGGAAAGTCAAAGGCAACAATAATTAATGTCATCATTATGGTGCTCATTTGCAGAGAAATACAGAGGGATTAGGAACTCAGTAATTTGAGCTTTTTAGAAGACTTCAACACCAGATCAGGCAGCAATTGAAAGACAAGAAGCATCAAAATTTAGGTGTTACAGTCTTAATTTTATGTAAGGAACTTATATTTATATAAGCATATAGATTGCAGATGGAAAAGAGAGTTAACAAAAGGAAGGTAAATATACAGGTCTCACCATCTTCCCTCATTAGCGCTTCTCAGCAAAACATGCTGAGCTTTGTGACTTTTTATTTATCATTAAAACACAATTTTTGTTATTTGCTGAATGGTTAAAAATTTATTTTCCTGATAATTTGGGGAGGTAGCTGTTTATAATATGGAATGATAAACAAAAGCTGCAAAAGTCTTTTCAAATAGGTTAGTTTGCAGCCCTATGGAGAAGAGCTTCATGAGTTTATTTGCATCGTCAGGAGAATCTAAACTAATTTAATTCATGGTAGGGAGCATATGTTAATGACTTCTCTGGGTGGAGGAAGGTAGTGCACACCTCCCTTCTAACTCAGTGGTCCTGATCTACAAGCAGGCCAATAGATCAAAACCACATGCTATCTCATGGTAAGGATTGGATTCATGTTCTCCTTAGATGCTTTTATACATCACAAGAACCATTGGTGTGTTTGCTACCACATCAAACTCTCCAAAGATTGATATTAGGTACAGGTGGGATGGATCCCTGAGCAATCTGAGCTGGGGGGTGGCACCCCTGCTCCTGGGTGATCTCTAAGTTCCCTTCCAACCCAAATCATTCTGTGATTCTGTGATCTCCCTGCCCAGCAGAACGAGCTGGCCAGTGGGAGAGGAAGGGAGGGACCTCTGTTGTGAGCTGAAACAGCATTTCTGCTTTGCCAGCTTCCTCCCTTGCAGGCTTGTTCTGACTTAACAACCCTGTGGCCTTCACAGGTTTGAAAAACTGTATAAAGGAACCAAAAGAAAAGGTATTTCAAGGAATGAAGTTAAGAATTGTAAGGATCTTTGAATAACTAGTGTTTTCAAACTGGGTTAAAGCAGACTTAAAGTAATCTGACATGATGTAATCCTTGTGAAGTTGCAGGAAAGCAGAAATTAAGTATTTATTCGGTATTACAGTGTCTAGTATAAGATATTGTTAAGTACTGTCAGTAACTCATTATATATTTATTTTAAAAAATAAGAACTTAAAAGAAAAAAAGAAATTTGAGATTAGAATGTGGTTGCTGTACATGCATTATACATGCTTCTCCTTCTGTTCCACTAATGGATCCTGACTGCCAGAGCAGCGAAACGAACCATTGAAATTAGCGGAACTAAGACCCAGATCTATTAGAAATTTTCATTTGCCTCCAGTGTAGGGTTTCAGACAGATCCCTGATTTCTGCAGAGCGTTTCCAAAATATCACAGCTATGCTGTAAAATGAGTTTTCTGTCAAAGAGAGCAAACGTGGTGGTAGAAGCCATTGAAACTTCTGCTTCCTAATGGTCACACTGCAAAGACAAGAAAAGGATGAAGCATCTCTGGTGGCACGTCATTAATGCTGGTGACAAGCTGAGGAACTGCTGGGCAAAGAAACAGCAGCAGCAGGAGGCTGAGATGAATGAAGCCGGAGTCATCAGCATGGAAATGCCACCTTGATTATGCCATGTTCTGAAAAGAACTGAAGGCAAAAACAAAGCTGAAACCAAGTGGCACAAGCCACCCATGTAGGCTTCACCACCTGATCTCACCAAGGTTTTATTTAAGTCACTGCTGGAAAATAGAACCTCTAACCTGTCAGTCCTGGTGATCTCCCACTGCTGGAAGAGTGGCTAATCCCAAAATTTTCACATTCTGGGCAAAAAATCAGTGGTGAAATGTTATTATGATTGGAAATGTACTTATGGGTCATCAAACAAATAGAATATGGAGTGGAATTTATGGTCCACAGTAGTTACCCTTATAAGGGGAAAAATTCTAGTGAAAATCATGTTAAACTACACTGCAGAAGTGTCAAAAATCTGGTCTTCAGTATAGAACACTCATCAGAAGCCCTCTAGCATTAAGTTATGCTTCATTTTTAATGCTGCCTAAGCATGCTTTGCTTTTGCCAAAATAATGGAACTCTGGGCCTTTGCTGGGACTTTCCATATGACTGTGGCTTTAAGTTATATCCTTCAATTTTTTAACTTTTTTTTTCTGTTTTGGTAATGGGAATCTTTAGTGCCTGGAAAATTTGAGACACTGAAAGAACCTGAAAGAATTTATATGCAGGAGAGGGCTTGGGTTTCTTCTGAATCCTGGTCAGACTCTGGAAAACAGAACCAAACCTCAGAACCAAAAATTCCTTCATGAGTTTTCAACATTTCTGCAAGTGCCGAGTTCCAGGGTCTGGTTTACATTGGGAAACCTTGACTCCTGGCTCCAAAGGGTTCAATTAGTCAAAATGGTTGGCAGATGGAAAAAATAATTAAGTTCCATCCAGTGTTTTGTACAATAAAAATAGACTCAAGGCACAATGGCCTTACCTTGAACTTTGCAGGCCAGCGTCACATGAAGATAAAGAGGGAGTCAGCTTTTAGGAGCTGGATTATCTACCAGCACACCAAGAGTGTGAGGCTGGGCTGCAAGGGCCAGAGCCATCAGAATGTGCAGGCTGAGCACGTGGTTATTACCTTAATGATTTTTTTTTAGCCCAGATCGAAGATGCAAATTCTGGCAATGAGAAATAAGTTGACATGGATATTATGAGATTACCAAAACCTCATGATAGCAGTAATAACAATAATCATCTGTTATTTGAAGAGCTGCTGAAATGCAAGGAAGTTTTAAAATATTGTTCTTAGAAATCTTTCTTCTAATTGCTTTGTCTTTCCTGAAAATGACAGAAAAGTAGGTAGGTAAAACTTTTCTCAAACAAATTTTCTTATGCTTAATACAGCCTTAGATGCCCTACTTCAAGAACTTGAATTTGAAAGTACAATTAGGGACCAGAAACAAAACCTGTGCCATAATTTGACATCACAATTATTTTTACTTCAACTATCCTGTAAGATATGTGGGCCAAAGAATTAGATCCCACATTATGCACCTGATCATTCTGAATAATGAATATATTCACAAAAAACAAGAGGCATATAGTGTAGATTTGCAAATTGGGAAGTGTGTTTACTGACTTTACTATACAAATGATTTATTATAAAATAGGCTGTAGTGAAAATTTTATGGCTGAAGCCATGTTTTGGATAATAAATTATATATTACGGACAATAAAAAGTGGACAGATTCCCCACCACTTTCAGTTATGGTACCCGGAAGTACAAGGCACGTGGGCTTTGGAGATTTATCTCTAAATATAGAATGAAATCTCCAGATTACTAGGGCAGAACAGAGTTCTAGGTTGTAACATTAATAAACTTTTCCAAAAAGTGTAAGCGTTCCACGTATCCACACTTGCAATTCCACATTTTTACATCTGTTCTTGGCTGTCACTCAGGGCTGGCTGCAACTGGTGCTCAACATCTAAAAGGGATGGTGAAATAAATTACACAGATCTCTGTGCAAGTCTGAGCAAGCTCTGAAAGGTGAGGTAAGTCTGCTTCTTATTGCTCATGTCCTTCCTTTTCTTCCCTAAACTTCTACCAGATACGATTGCCATCTCTTTCCCTCTCCTGTATCCTGCTCCAGGGCTGCCCTGCCCCACGGGGCTGCACCCACCATTGCCAGCCCATGGTTCTCCACAGCAGTAGGGTGTTGTTACGTTTGTGAGCGGCACTGGGGATCCAGGGTGAGGACAGGAGGCCACAGGGAGGCTCCTGACGGGATATTGTGGAGTGTTTTGGCAGCATTGGTGTGGTTGGATCAGGTAACTGCATGCCAGTGCCTTAGAGAGGTGATGTCTGTGTGTTTGTGATTGCTCTGATGGTCTGGGCTCCTCTGAGGGTGCAGCAGATGGCCCCCACCTTTATCTTCATGGAGTGTCTCATGTTTATTTGTGGTGGTAGTCCAGAAAAACCACTGAATCTATCCCAAATAATATGGTGTTTAGAGGGATAAAGATGTTCAGCTAAGCCTGGGAATCATTAGGTGGCTGCCTTGGAGCCAAGCTGTTTGTTTGGGGCTCAGTTTCACAGCTGGCAGAAGAAGGAGAATCTTTTTCTCCTTCAGCTGCTGAGACTGTCAGCAGCAAAGTTGCAGAGCCACCTCCCAGTTCTTGGGGATGCGTGGGATGGTGCAGTGGGTGGATGTCCTGTATGGTCAACTCTAAAGCCATTTTGTTGGTCCATGTGTGTGAGGGGATGTCCTCAGATCTGGAACCTGTTCTTTATTGTTCTGTGGTTGGGGTCCAAGTACTGGATCTGTCTAACAGTCTCCTTGGGACAATAGTGGTGGATCTTGGTATTTAACCTAGGATGTGGAAAAGGTGTAGGGTCTCAAGAGGCAGAATTTTTCCTTTGGGTCATGACAGTAGTTCACTCCACCTGAACCTCGAAGGGAGCATTCAAAGCCCTGATTTCTCCAATGTCTCAGGGGCCAAGCTTCCTGGGTTCAGCCTGTCCCAAAGCACATGCTTCTGACTTGACACAGCTCTCCTTAGAGGCCAGGAAAAATCAATGTATACTGTTGTGTTAAACCCAGTGAGGATTAGAAGAGGAGATGTGCTAATGAATGCCACGTGAATATGCTGCAGCAGAGCAATCCTACAAAGCACAGAAATAACTTAGTAGAAAATCTGCCTGATTTGCTTTCCAGCTTGGACTGATGGCTGAGCCTTCTCCTACCTGGAACCAGGGCTATTTCCTGGGATGCCACTGGCATCACCGGGGTGGTGTGAGGTGTGGTATCCTGCCCTACTCTGTGTGGGCAGTGCTGCTGCTGCACAGATCAGAGCAGAGAGCACATCTTGATGTCTGCTGCGACTCATAAGGTGAAGGCTTTGATGTAGGTCCAGGACCTGGCCCTATGATGCAAGATGCACTGCAAAACCTGCTTTTCAAGGACCACATCCATAGCCATAGGATCTTCAGAAACAAAATCTTGTCCATCAGGAAGCCTGTAACTGTGATCAGTCCTCAGGACTCCCTGAAGAAGAGTTCTTGTCCTAGATTTGACATTAGTATCCTCCACCTCCGGGGAAGCCCAGGCCTGTCTCATGCTGTTACATGAATTACCAAAGCAAAGGCTTTAGGTTTTGCTTCCAGCTCAAAAGCTCTTCAGTTCCAGCACAAGTGCTCCCATTGAAAATGCTAAAATACCTATTTGTGTGATGTTCTGTAATTGAGTTTAGTTGTAATACCTCAGAAATACCCTGCACTGAAAACCTCTATGTTTTCACTAGCGGAGCAGCTGTGCCAACTGGCTAAGAGAACCTGGTGTGACAATTTTTCTACTTTTTCACCCACTTCCGTGTACCTTGCTGTCTTCACTTTTACTTCTTTTCACTAGCCTGGCTCTAGCTCTTCTGTTTGGCAATGCTCCTGTGCCCACGTGCTTGCGCTCACACGCACAGGCTCGGGCAGATATTTGTAACCTGACTTCACACTTCATCCCTCTCCCTTGTTAATTGTAAGAAAAAAGGGAAGGAAGAATGAAAACAAAAGTTGCACAGAGAAACAAGGCAAAAGTAGGAATCCAAGGGTACGGTGGTTGCAAGGGATGCCCAGAAATTTCCTTCTGGAGTCTCTTTTAATCATCTCTCGTAGTTTGCTTCACTGCTCTTCTTTCAGCTGTTCAGGCCAGGTTTCTTGGTAGACTTTTACTGCCAAGTGCTATTATAACCTACCTGCTCTGATCTTTCGCCAAATCTTAGGAAAGAAGTGGGTGTGCTGAAGCACTGGTGAGCCAGTGAAGGAACTCTTTACCAAGGCTGGGATGGCAAACATGACTGTACAGATGAGAGCTGTGTGTGCAGGACTGCAATGCTGTCATGGGGTCTGGTTTCAGCTGCTGCATGCAGGGATGTCCTGAATGTCTGGGATATACAACCCTTTGAGCTACACCACCCAGATGCTACCACACAACACAGATAACAAGAAACATTTTAAGGTGCTGGGTACCTGAGACAACATCTGGGGTTTGCTGACAAAGTTCAGATCCCCAGCAGGAATAACTGAGGCTGCACTGAAACTTGTGCTCAGGCCATTCCGGAGAGGAGCCACCAAGGAGGCAGAAGGGCTCCCATTGGGCTGTCAAGGCCGCATCTCCCCTCCTCATGGCTCAGGGTAGGCTCCACAGCTGTGCCTGGCCTGCTCTGGGCAAGGACGAAAGTGTGGCTGGAGCGTGAGGAGAGGCAGAGCTGGGAACACAGAGCCTTTACAAGTTCATCCTCTGAAGAAGGGCTAAAACACCATTTAAACCTACAAATTTCTCTTAAAGACCTCGGTCCTTATTAATTCTTAAAAAGAATGTCTGAGTGCAAGACTAAAAACCTCCAAAATGCTATGCACAAATGCAGTGAGCTTACAGGTTCCCAGAGCTTACACCGACTTTGTGCCATACATCTGCAATAAAAGAGTCTCTATTTGCTTAGCAGATGTGCTGGAGTCATGTAGAGTTCAAATTTACCATACCCATCAAGATGCAAATCCCAAATTTCGTTTAGCATTGTCCCGTTGGTAAGGATGTTACACGCAGGTCAGGATTCTATCTCCCCCCAAGCTCTCTAAATGTGTTTATTCATTCTGTTTATTTTCATTTCCCAGTTTCCACATGTCGCTCAGTCAGATTTTCTGTTAGCAAGACTGAGAGACGAATAACATATGTTACCCCACAACTGACCTTGAAGGGGAACTGAAGAAACCATCTTCCCTAGGGCTGAGATGTAATTCAGACACAAGCTTGCTCCATAAAGGTCCTTTTCTGAAAAGACACTGCCAACTGCATCGTAAGCCCTGGAAACATTCCTGCCTGCATCGATAGCAGAGCGTGGAGTACGTACCAGGGGGATGTTGAGGATTTAGCCTTCTGTGCCATCCCTCCCTCGGCTCTCATAAGCAAAGCAAACAAATTCTTTGTGTCTTAGAAGATTTAGATAATTCAGCCAACTTGAGTCGTTTCCTTGCAGGCCTGGCTTTTCACCTGAGGGACTAGGTTTGCTGATCCTGCCCAGGTTAAAGTGACTGAAAATCAATGTGGTTTGACAGCTGTGGGAAAAAAATAAATAAATGGATGTACAGACTGTTGAGCAACAAAGACTCTTCAAGTGGATATGAAGTGAGGCACAAAAAGAAACTGTTTTCTCTGATCTTCTAACAGGCTCTTGATTCATGGCAGTCTGGCCAGTCACAGCCCTGTCTGATTGGGTTGGTCTGATTCTTCCATGGTGTTTTCCACTTCCTCACACATTCTGCTCAGGAAGAAGTCACAGGAGGGGAATTCAGTTCTCCCCTGTCCTTGGCTGGCTGAGCTGGGCATGTCAAACAGGGGATGGTTATGTCTGCATTGCCTGAGCTTGATGTTGCAGCTGGGCATGGTGGTGCCCACTGCTCCACTGCTGAGCCCTGTTTGCCTTTGAAACAGCAAAATCTGGAAGTCCTCATCCTGAAGCTCATCTCCTGAGGACATCTGGGTGGGGAGGGTGTGTTGGGGGTGCCACTGTGGAATGAAGGTTTTGTGAGAGCATGTGCAGAATGGGGCAGCAATGCCAAGCTGCTGGTTAGACACACTTCCATTTATCTCCTGGGTGAGTGCTCCAGACCAAGGTCTGAAAAGCAAGTCTAGGTTTAACTCAGAGTCAGTTGTCACAGCTCCCACAGGCCACCTGGATGCTCAGAAGCTGCTGAATTTAGACACCTCCATGCCAGAGGCTCCTTCTCTGTCTGTCAACCCCACAGACATCAGCTTTCCTGGTCCTGCCATCCACCATTGACTTCAAGAGTTCCTATAACCTCTCCCTTTTCCCCCTCAGTATCACTTCTTTCTTTGGGGAGTGTGATCACTCTGTTTCCCACTGCAATTCAGAATTGAATTACATCTTTGAAGCATTTGGACAACATTCTCAGTCACATGGTGTGATTCTTGGGGCTGTCCTGTGCAGGGCCAGGAACTGAAGATCTTTGTGGGTCCATTCCAGCTCATGATATTCTCTGATTCTTTGATTTTCCCTGAAGGCTGAGCATTTTGGGAGGGGGCAGTCTGTGTGAGCAGGTATCAGAGGCTGCCTCATGAGCTTGGTGTCACCCTCTGGCGAAATGTCAGATCAACACAGAACTGCAGCACAGAGGGGAGATAAATGTTACATTCAGCATGACTTGCCAGTTCTGACACACAGGAACACTAAACATGTACCCTGACAAAATCCTAAAGTCACGCCAATTTGAATCCAAAAACCTGCCTCCTCAGTTAGCGCTTAGTAACCATTTCATATCATTTTCCCCATGTAATTAAAATGCCTTTTCTGAGCCAAAAAATGAAATTTTCTTTGCAGTAGGCAATTCTTATGTAAAACTACTTTTCTCTTTCGTTTCTGTCAGTTTAATGTAAGTTTTTAGTTGTGTTTGGAGACATTCATTTTGGGAGTTATGACATTTCCTATCCTGGTACTGTGGTTGTGGGGAAGGAGGAAAGTAAACTGTGTACTTGGATTTCAGCTGGAACCAGTATCAGTTCCAATTCTAGATTCAGAAAATGTTTCCACAGGTTTATGGATACCTCTGGCTGGGAATGGATATAGGTAAAGTGTCACTAGTAAAGCTTTTAGAAAGGTTTTTTAATGTCCATGGCAGCCCAGTAATATCTCCTGTCATGACATCTGTGTTAAGGAGAGGTGAATGGAGTCATGTACACATTTTCTTAATGTTTTCATACTGTGAGTTTGATTTTGAGTGTTTTTTACTTTTTTTCATGACTGTTGCTCTCCAGCAGTGCTCAGCAGCTCCTGGGAGACCTGGAGCTCTCCGTGGCCATCCACCTCAGCCAGTTTGGGGTGTAGACATCTTCCCCTTGTCCCTTTCCTCCTTCACTTCTTCTCCAAAGAGCTGCATTTCAGTTTAGTGCCACTTTTGGAAATGTGGGTTCCCGTGATCTCTCTGATGTGCCAATGGGCTCACTGGCATTACAGGTCAGGGTTTTGGTCACCACCCTAAAAATGGATTTACTGGCAAATGAACAAAGCTCAGAAAGTAACATTTTAAACCTGTCAAGTCTGATTTACAGAAAGCTTTCATGATCTAGAAAAGAAACAAGCAATGATTGCGTTCTACTCCACCCTAATTTTAATTATAAAAAATGCTAGTATGGTTTTCCAGTTGACATCCCTGTATAGGAAATAAGTAGAGTTGGAGTAAATCTTCCAAATAAACATATTTCTCAGACATAAACATGATAAATCTTTTCTTTTGAGAAAGATATAAAGAATGGTTAACTTAAAATATGCATATAATAACATATTACCCGCAGCTTCTCATGTTTAAAAAGATTCCATATGCTGGGAAAACCCATAAAATAAAACCCAAGAAATGCTGCATCCTCTTTCTATTAATTTGAAACAGTCTCTTAATGGGAAAAAGGAAAAGAGAAAAAAATAAAGAACACTGGTGGAACAGAATTATTTTATTTTTTCTTAGAAAATCCCAAACAAATCAGTAACTTCAACATTCCAATCTCTTCATCCTGTTTTTAGTGGTGTATTAATATGAAAACTCAATACTTCTGTTGAAAAATAGCTTTGGGTAAGGAAAAAATGGTAGCAAATTCCAGGGTGGCCTTACTAGCATTTTTGATTGAAAAAACTTGGAAAAATGTTGTTGTTTTAGGATGATGAGAAGTGCTGCCATCTCTTGTGGTTTACCCAGGATTGTCCGAAGTTTGACTGTTGTCTCTGGTTTGGTTTGAAACCTAAAAAGAGGCCAGTAACCGTGGCTCCCTCTCTTCCCCATTCTTGCCCCATATTTAATGAGCAATTGATTTTAAAATAGTCCCACTGAAGAAGATTTCTGTTAAAGTACCATGGATAAAACTTTTCCTTTTTTTTTTTTTTTTTTTTTTATGAGTAGTTTATATCTCCAAAAAGG
>VZUI01091309.1:75474-154549 GCA_013401135.1 Cettia cetti
TTTTTTTTTTAAGAGAAATATATATCTCCAAAAAGGTGTATTCCATGTGCCTGTGAGCTGCAGAGCTGGGGAGGTGGGAGCTGGGGAACAGACTGGGGCTAGGAGGACTTGGGCTGATTATTTTTTTTTACTTGATTTACAAACTGCAGAAAATAATTTGTATCTCACTTTCTTTGTGATTCCCGTGTTTTGTCAGATATTTTCACAGAGAGAACACTTGATAGACAGTTGCTGGTCACTCCCTGGCAGGGATAACCAGAGCTGCTCCTCCAAGGAACAGAACAGAGTCCAAGGTTTTCCAGACCTTTCAAGACACCAATGTGGGGATGGGGACTGCCCTGTTTTACAGAGCCCAATGGTCAGAGCCCTTCCTTGCAGACCTGTTTTCATCAGTCTGCCTTCAGTTTGGGTTATTTCCACTTCTCATACATCACTGTCCTGTGAAACTTTTGATCATGATCAGTTGTGGATGCCCCATCCCTGGAAGTGTTTAAAGCCAGATTGGATGGGGCCCTGAGCATCCTGGTGTAGCAGGAGGTGGAACTAGAAGAGCTTGAGGTCCCTTCCAACCCAAACAATTCTATGGTTCTATGCTATTTGGACTTTTGGCTTTCCAAGGGGTCGAGGCTCCCACCCAGCTCCAAATTCAAGGCTCCTCATGCCCAAGAGAGGCCATGAGCCTGAGCAGAGCTGGGGACATGCCAGGCAGGGAACGTGGGGCTGCACAAACCCACACCCTGTGCTGAGCTCCTGCAATTAGACAGGAGGTTAAACCAGCCCAGTGTCAGCCAGGCAGTGCTTTCCAGTGTGGGCAACTCAATTCCCTCTCTGTGCCTGCGGAGGGGCTCACCTGGGGCTGTGGTGGAGGGGTTAAAGAGGCCTGGGACAGGCTCCAGCTTTGTGCACAGAGTGGGGACTGGGCTGGGCCAGCTGTGAGCTCAGCTATTCCCCCAGTCAGCTAGAAAAGGGCTGTGTCTCCTGCACTGGGATTAGCACGGGGGGAGGTAGGTTTGTGTCGTAGGGAAGGAGGTGGAAAAAACCCTGTGTTTGACTGATTCCTTGCTGAGCAGTGTCTGGGGAGGGTCTGGGCTGTGCAAAGCTGTCCTGAGAGGAGCTCTCTTGGCAGAGGGGTTAAGAGAAGCCTGACCCACTGACTTTTTCACTTAACATCCAGGCTGGGGAGATGCTTGTTTAGCCCAAAATCTTGGGTGAGGCAGTCAGCTGGAGTTCAAGATCCAGGGACTTAATGTCCCATGACTGAGTGTAGCTTGTTTGACCTGTAGTGCAGATCTTGAGAAGAGGGAGCAGGAGTGTTTTTATGGTATGTGCTGAGCCTGCTCTCCCTGACTCAAACACCTCCTGGAAAATGAATAATTGAACATACATGTGACTATGTATAGACCCTTCTTCAAACAGAACCTGAAATGGGCCAGAATATCTTCCAACTTCATAGACTTTTTCTCCTGATAACTGCACAGGACTGGCCATAAAATCTATAGGGACATGGCTGTACAGCAGGGAGTAAGCTTTTCAGCCCACGCTTTTCAGTCTGAGAAGTGGCCTTCAACTCTGAATTCTTTAAGCTAAGCAGTGTGGTGAATTTCTGCCTTCAAACTGAGCTGGAGTAGAAGGAAAAAAACAAATTAATTTGGATTAGGTTCTTTTAAATATTATTTGCCAAGCCACACTGCTCCCTGCTAAAATCAAGTGATGTTAATATTGGCACAGTGGGTTTAAACTCACTACTGGGTTTTGCATGTTTTAATAAAGGATGAAACTGATGGAATGAAATTGTCTATTAGTTGCAGTAGATCAGCAGTTTCTTCTTTGTAGTGATGCAACTGATTGTTTGCCGAGTAATACAGTGAGAATAGACTCAGCGTGCAAACCCTGTAAACTGTCTGAAGAAAATGCAATGTCCTTTTTTTCCCCCAATTGCTTCCAAGCTAGTAGCTGCTTGTTATATTCCTGTATCCAGTGCAAGCCCAGTGCTGTTCAAAACACACATCTACTATTTGTCAAGAGCTGTAATTGCTAGGAGAAAAGGATGTTGAGGAAAGCAGGGTGGAAACAGTGTAGGAGGGCTGGTTGTGGAACTCCCTGGGCTGCCTTTTGGGGTAGCTTGGTTCAATTCCTGGCTCTCCTGCATCCTTCTCCTGTGAGACTGGAAAAGTCTCTCAGTCTGCTCAGTCTCAGTTCCACACAGGCATAAAAAGAGGCACCGTTTTATATGCAGTATATACCGAATAAATGCCTATAATATGTATTAGATGTATTCCTGTATTAAGTGGTAAAGCAAGAACCAATTCTGCCAAGACTTGTGTGGTGCCCAGGGTCCTGACTTCACAGTGCAGCAATGGCAGTGCAAAGCCCAGATTAATGCTGTCCTTCTAATTCTTGACAATGTTTGTTATCTGAATGCTGAGTTTAAGTAGATGCTTATTTTTAGCCTGTACATTAGTGGGCAAGGGAATGAAAGGAGAGGATCTCCCACACCAAGCGTTTTTATTTTTTCAATGTATATGCATGTCACGTAACATTACGGACAAATAAAGGGTTCTTACCACTCACAAGGTGTTATGGTAATTCTTCACAGGGTCCTTTTAATGAATAAACCAGGGATGCTTCATGAGTCGTTTATTAAGGGTTAATGATGTATCTTCTCTCCTTGGCATCATTCCCAGCCTAAATCAAGCCTGCTTCATCTCATATGGATATGAAAGACAAACTGTACAGATTGAAAACATCTGTATACTGAGTGAATGAACCACATGGCAGCAGTGTCATGCAGAGATTTACTTAAAACTGTCCCCTTTTGTTTGACTTTAGAGGAACAGCACAAATAAATACAGTAGGTTCTGTTTAAACAAAGAGGACTCTGATCAATAGAGGTTTGTATAGCTTACGACCTTCAACTATAAACAAAAAATTGGGGTAAACCCCACAAGTCTCAGGTCAATTGCCATCTTATTTACTCTATTACGCCACTAATGTTCTAATCTCTCTTGCATATAAAATGCTTTATACAAGCCATAGTGCTTTGCTTCTCCATTTTCACCAGAGAGAAAAGGGAAGGTTGTGCTTGATTCAGAGCAACCTGTGAGTGTGGGTATGAGTGTGCTGTGAATTCAGAGTATTATGAACTTACAGCAGACAAAACAGACAAACCAGGTCAGACAAATTTCATGTTCAAGTGAATTTTGGTTGAGGGTCCTAATAGTTTTTTGGTGCTTTTTGAGAGGGTTCAGGAATCCACAAAGAAAAGCAAAATGGTTTGTGGCTCACCAAAGCCAGACCTGGGCACAAGAAACATGACAGAGGCAGTGCCATATAGAAAGTAGTTGATCTGTTCTGGCTGTGAACAGGGTTTATCCCTTGAAAACATTTGCAAGTCTCTGCTAGGGACTGACCCTAGCTGCAAGCCTTTATTATTATTATTATTTTTGTTGCTGTCTCCCAGCAAGATTAATTCCAAATACTGAGGGAATGACACTCCTGCATGAGTTCTGCCTTCATATCTACAAATAGCTAACTTGAATTGTAATTACTTTTTTTTTTCTGGGAAATTTTCTCATTTTCTAGAGGGGAGAGACTATTATCTTAATCTGTTTCTGTCCGTTTTTATCTTCCCTGGATAACTTTTAATCCTTTTGGTCAATTTTAACAGAAGACAAAAAAAGGGGGAAAATGTGCCTATACTGGTTTATGAGTACAGGCAGCAAGGTAGAGGAGAAATATTCCAGTCATGCCTTTCCAATGGTTGCATCTGCAGCAGGAGCCTTCATGAGGCATCAGAGGGGCCAGTCAAGACACACAAAGCCAGGAGAACCCAGATTTATTAGCCTTGCTGCCCAGTTATTCAGATGTTTTTCTTTGCTGAGGACATTCCTGTTCCCATTGACTCCAATGCTTTCAGCTTCAGTGTTATCTGCTCTAATCTAGGAAATAATTCACTGCTGCTTCAAGCGCATTTTCCTGTGGAATTCAATTCCTTTTGGGGGGCAAGTCCCACTGGGCACATGACTTTCCTCAGAGATTTGGGAGATTTGGAGAGATACTTCTGGATGTTGTCTGGTTTTGAATTTATGTTGGGGTTTTCTTTCTTAAAATGCAAAGAACAGCCAGGCACTGCTTGCCTACCCATGTTCTTGTTCCACGAGCCAGGTGGCTTTTGTTCCATGGAACCACGTCTCAGCCTCACACCTCACCAGGAGAAAACCTTCCAGACATCTCAGTTTTGCAACTGAGCAGTTGTGCCCTTGTTGTGCTTCCAGCATTTCCTCACAGCCCTCACTCAGGCCCAGAAACGAGAGCTGCAAGTCCCAGTCTCAGCAGTAATGTCTCCCCCATCATTAAATAATTGAGCCAGTCCTGCAATCTGGAGCCCAGCAGCTGAGACACTACCTCATAGCTGGTGGGTCGCTGGCAGCAGGTTTGACAAAACCCTTTGGGGATGGCTCCTGGAGGCTCTTTCCTGGCAGCTCCCAGCTTGGTTTGTTGGGTCAGTGGGGAGACAGACAGGGCTCACCACACCAGGCCCGTGCCAAGCCACACTGGCCAAGATTGGCTGAGCTTCGGCTGTACCTTCCAGCACAGCGTTAGAAGCACTGAAGAAGGGGTTGTGGCCCTTTGTTGAAGAAAGGAAGCAAATATAGGTGTGAGAGTCCTTTGGAGATGCTGTTTTGCTGCCCTCTAGGCAGAGATTAAAGCTTAAAGTGTGGAAAGTACAGAAACTGCAGTCCTGAGCACACCAAAGCAAAGCAAAGGGTTGGGAAGGCTTTTTTTGTGGGACTTCATTAAGGTGAGAGTATAAAATCTGTAAAAAGATCTCTGGGCTCAGATAAGGAAGATCCAGTGGTGTACAACAAAGAATTATCAGTAAAGGCATCATAATTACAAAGTTCCTTTATATTAAAATGATGTCATGTAATAGGTTGAAGAACAAGAAATAAATAAGCTGTGCAGATCTCCTTTATCTAAATAATTGTTTTCTTATGTGTTAGGCTGAAAACTTCTCATATAATTCCAGTCCTTTAATGGTAAAAATGTATTCAATAAAGACTATGAAACTATTTTAACATTTCAGTAGCATGCCTCATCTAGAGAATCCCAGAGTGCATCACTGAAATGCAAATTTGAGAGAACCATGGAAATAGAGAACAGGATATAGAACGAGGGCTTAATGGGGAGTGTGTCACCACAGGGCTCTATGGTGAATATATAACCTCGTTTTAAAGTGTAAGAACTATTGTATGGAGATTTAGATATTTTTAAACTAAAATATATAATTGTATGACTTCAAGTGTTGAGTATTCTCTTACAGAACTGTTCCTTGAGGATAAATCTTCATTTCTCTCCTGTGAAGAACTGTGCTGAGATCTGTCCGTGGAAAATTACTTTCTAGGAGTAAGAATCACAAAGGACCTTTGCTTTCAGGCTTTTGTCAGAGGTCCACAGCATAATGAGCAAAATGGAATGAAGGGTATTAACCTTTGGAAGATGAAAGGTAATCAGGACTGAACCAGTGCTCCCCGTGGTTAGACCACAAGCTCTTATGAAAGCTTTATGATGGTTCTGTTTGTGTATCTCAATAGTTCCTAGGGAGACATTTCCATATGTCATATGCTATTGGATAAAATATATATATAATAGTTGATCCTGAAGTGTTAAAGTCTCATCTCTTAAACCAAAACAGTGACCTTAGGAACAATTGGCTCTTGACTGCTACCCACACTATGCAGAAAATATTAAGGAGGTGGAAAATGAGCTCAAGTTTCTAGTTTCTATTATTTGTGAATCAACACGTTATTGTGCTGTGAATGTTTGCTTCTCTTTTGTCTTTGTAGGCAAAAGATCAAATTATTTTCTCAGTTTGTCAGGATAGAAGGGACGCTTTGGAGGTAATTTGGAGAATACCACCAGGCAATAAATAACCTTTTCAACAGGGCTTCAGTGCTTTTTGTGCTGGTCTAGGGCACAGAGGCAGCTTTGCTGGGAGCTGCAGGAGAGCTGTGAGCTGTGTGACCTTCCCCTGTTTGCTCAGTGGGGGCAGGTCTCCCTGCTGCTGTTGGATCTTTTTATCTGCTTATGCCACTGGTGACCATGACCCCCTTCTTTCTCATCTGGGCTCGGCACTGACCTGCCTGACTCTGAGCTGCACTAGGCTGGTTTGAGTCACTGTATTTCCTTGGCTGCCAGGGCTGGGATTCCCTTTCATTGAGCAGGGCTTACCTCAGCCCACAGCCGGTGAGCAGCTGTCCCTTCTCTCCTCCTGTTATCTGCACAAGGGCCATCCACGTCACTTGTAGTGCTTGTAAGTTTTCCAGAGCTTTCAGTTTGTGCAGAATCTTGGAATGTATTTATCATTCCCTGCATTTTTCTGAAAATAGGACATTTAAAAAGTGATCTGTGTAGATATGTGCTGTATCATTAATGGATTCATGTGTATCTACGTTTTAGTTTGTTCTGTGGCTTGGTCACATTGTTTCACTGAGTAGTATGGATGTTTGACTGTGGTCTGGTGAAGCAGAAGTGCACTGTGAGAGCAGGAACAGGTTGGGAACACAGCTGGTTTTCACGGAAGAGAAGATGGATATTTAATGAATGCATGTTAGTGAAAGGATTTGCATAGCAAGAATGAGATCCACCCGCACTTTTGGAGTGTGTGGGATGAAGTAGGTGTCTCCTTGGAGGAGAATGTGGGATACACCTCTGAGATGCTGTAATGAAACCATATTTATCCAGAGGTTCCTCTCAGCCTAAGCTTTCCCAAGAACTGTGGTTTGGAGTTAATTCCCAACAGAAGTGTTGGATTAGGCAGAGAAAGGAAAGCATTCAGGGAGAGCTGCTGGAAATGCAGAAGTCACCCAGGCTTCTCACAACTCCATAGTCAAGAAAGGTCTCCCCGAGCAAAAAAAGCCTGTGTTTTAAGATGTGCTACCAGCAAAGAAGCAGTTTATGAGCCCAAACTCACTGCCACAACCACAGTTTTTAATAAGGAGTATCTCTATACAGAAAGATAAGAGGCTTCCTGGGGGCACTGGCATTGGGACTGTACCCCACATCTGCAGAGGCTGACAGCCCCCAAACACTCAAGCCCTTTCTGGGTTGGGGTCTATATCAGCATTTGGGATATTTCCATTAGCACCAGATTTAAGGTGTGAGAGTATTTCCTCCCTTATGCTTACACCAGACTCTCATGGGCTGGTTCCATTGCTAATGATCTCAGAATGGCAAGACTTTGAATGCTGGGAAGGATGAGCTTAAAGAAAGAAAAAAATAATAATACAAAAGAAACAGAAAATTTGGTATCTCTCAGGAGTGGTGGAGGCCTTGCTGCTGGCAGGAAAAGGCAATGGCACACACAGTGTTTGCATTTTTGGCTCCACTTGCTGGTTTAAAATTTCAGCAAGGGGTTATTGCAATGATGACACAATTCAGTCCAAATTGTTTTTACCCTGACAAAGAACTGTTTATCCCTGGAAGAGGAGGACTCATCAGTGCTGGAAAGATTTCATATACCTGGTCTCAGGATCTCTTTCCCCTCAGCTGCTGGAACATGAAACCTTCCAGCTGCCTCTCAACACACTTTGCTCAGAGAAGAGAAAATATTACGAATGAACGTTTCTAAATCCCTCATTCAGTGTACTGAGGGCCAGGGCCTGAAGTAAGACTCCTGATAAATATGGGGATCCAAATCTGGCCCTCTGAGAGCTATCATCCATTACACACGAGCAAAGGAGCGGCCTGATTTTAAGATCTGACTGCTCATTGCAAAGCTTATTTTGTTACATCAGCAGGCCACAAGGTTCAATAAACTATGTGGCCTTTATCCGTTCCATATGTACTGGCTGCCTCCTGTAGTTTCTATGTATTTACCCCATATATGAGCTTTAAGGGAATCTGATGCCTTTAGACAGAAGAAATGCAGATAATTTTCCTGTTTGTAAAACCCCATTTAAATTTGATTCTGCATCAAAAAATAATGCCGGTAATTGCAATTTTTGTTTTTGAGATACAGGCTTCCAGAGGGGCCTGTGACTCAGAGGATTTTATAGGCATTGAAATTTGATGGATTAATTGCTAATAAAAGTTAGATTGGGTAAGTGAATACAAACATCATACTGAGTTTAGTGTTTACATTGGCTCCTAAATGCTTTTAAAGGGCAGTTTTGGACTGAGATGCCTGACAGAATTTTTGAATTTTGTACCTAGAAAGTTATTTAACTGAAGAACAATCTCTGCTGACAACACCAGAATTTTCTTCTAGGTTTTTTTGGGTTTTTGTTGGTTTTTTTTTTTTTTTTTGCATCATGTGTTATCACTATCTCCTATCAGGATCTCACTGTACAATAGTGACCTCTGATGTAAAGGAATCAGGAGTGCCACTTGCAAGCCCAACCATACAGCCTTGCTGAGCAATTATCAGCCTATTCAGCAACAGCTTAAAGGGAAGGGATATGTGTGCACACCCACACGTACACACACAGACAACTGGGAAGCTGGGGATAAAATAAAATTGAAGACCACAACACTGAAGGATCTGGAGCTGTTAATTTTTATAGCTGATACAGATACTAATATTTTATGAGGGTTGGAACTATCAGTATAAAAAAGTAATATCTAGCCTTACCCTTTTTGTTTTAATACAAAGATAAAACTATCACTAGAATAGAGCAGCATTATGGTTAATAGACCTCCTCTTTATGGACAGACCTATCTTCCTGTTTCCTTTTGTCAATATTTATAAAAGCAGGAGGATATTTGTGCCTAATCCTATCCAAAATCCATGGTTTCTTTAAAGAAGCATCTCCTCCACTCACTTATATCTCAAGGCATATCTCAGCTAAATAGCAGAGTTGGACTGACCCTAGCCAGATTTTAAATGTTGTAGTTTGTGAAGTGGCTCCATTTGCATCAGTGCAAACTCTGAAGTGACACTGGGAAATTGGATAAGAGACTTTCCCCTGCAGAATTTACATGACTGCAAATACCTGAATTCCTCAAAAGTGCTGTGTCCTTACTCTAGGGACACACCAGGCTGTCTCCTTTGAGTACTCCCCATCATATTTCAGAGATTCACAGCTACCCTAGAGGCAGCACTGGGAGGCTTGTTGGGTGTCTTTGCAGAGGCTACAAGATAGTCCTTGAGATCAGGGGAATGAGTTGCAACAGGATGGAAGGGAAATTGGGGAGAACGCTGGTCCCATGTTGTGTGAGAAGTCTATGCGCATGACCCTTTAGAATAAATAATAAATATTATACCTTAGGAGTAATAACACAAATATTTATTTCCATCTTACTGACAGAAGATGCCAAAGACATAACACTTTGAAGAGATGTGATGTTATATTGGATGCAGCTTTAAGAAATGTGTTGATACACTGAGAGTGTCTTCTTGCTCTACACATTGCTTGCAGAGCATAATTTTCTGTGTAGAACAAGGGCAATTTCAGAGACAGGATGCAAAACTGGTACTTGGGTGATCCACACAACTTCAGACTTCCTTTGTGACTTTATTTACCCCTTGTGACTATTTGACAGCCTTTATAATTTTGAAAAATATTTTATGCTCCCCAGGAAAGTTATATTTCAAGGCACAACAATTTGAAAAGTTTTCAAGTATTCATGTGGTGGAGGTCAAGCAAACGTATGGTTCAGATTCCTGGAAAATGCTACTAGTTCTGAGTTGGTTTCAGGACATTAGTCATTACCTAAAACTTGCCATAAGCAGGAGGACACAGAACAATCTGAGCTCTAAACTGCCCTCATGAGATCTTATTCTTTCTTTTTTCTTGCGGGATTTTATCAAAACTGCTAAAAGCCTGGGGAAAAGAATATTAAGAAACAACTAATGGCTTTAAAACTTTCAATGAATTTATCTCCGTTTTTCAGTTTCTGAAAAGGGAAAACCAGAGTTTTCCAGTGTCTTCACAAGCCCAGCGCTAACATTTTGGAAAAACGCATATGTTTAGGAAGTACTTGGATGATCTGTAAATTTGAGTGACTTCTTCAATATATTGAAAGAAAGACGTGTATGCTTTGTAATCTGAGTCCTGGCTGGGCATCAAGCTTCCCATAAGGCATTCTGTCCTAGCAACAGCCAAGAGACCTGATACTAATAACGCTTCAAGAATTCAAGGTGTTTGTTAATATTCAGCTCTAATGAATGCAGCATGTGTTTTGGAATAAACTACATGCTTGAATGAGGACCTCTCATTCAAGAAGGTGAGGTGCATAGTAGAGTGATTGGACTTGGCAAAAAGCAGTTGTTGTGTGGGACTGACACCAGCCAGGTAATTGTCAATGCTCAGCACACGGCTCCTCCGGCGTCACTCGCAGATGCAGGAAGCTGAGCTGCTTGGATGTTCCACACTCCACTGGTGAATCCCCAGGGAGTGCCATGTCTGAGAAGTCCATGCAGGCTGGCACACATCTGCTTTGCATTACAACATGGTTGTTTCAGGCTTGACACACGTTCAACTGAATGCTCGGCCCTTTTCACTCTGATTTGTTAAAATCCTGCTCGCTTCCAGTAAATTGAAAATGGCTCAGCTTTTTGGAGGCCATTTGTTAGAGCTTCAGCTGCACCAGGTCAGCCCAGTAGCCCACAATGGCAATGCAAAACTTCTAATTTCTTACAGCAGGCAGGGGCAGAGGGATAGAACCTAAACCTTTCTCCTTGTGAGACCTAAAAATCCACCAACTTCAGAAAAGGTCTTCAAAGTGAGCAGGATCTGTCTGTCAGTAATCACTTAGGTCAGCTGCCTATTTCCAGTGGTGAACATGCAAGGAAAATGTTTCCATCCTGATATGTATAATTTTAGGGCCAAAATTAACTCTTCTGTTGCTTAATGGGATATTTGGGTGGTGGCACTCATTTCCATATAATTGATGAGAGATGATCTTCATACAGGGAAGTGAAATGTTCTAACACCCTTATCTTACTTCACATAACTCCAGATGTTAATCATAAAAAAAAAAAAAAAATCCAACCCTTTTTAATATTAGGGAGTGAAATGAAAAGGCTTGACTTAATTTTTCAATTTCCTTTTGATAAACCTTAACTTTGAGATGCCGCAGAAGGTGGAATCACTAGACTTCTTGGTAACCTTCAAAGGTAATTACCTCAGCCTAAGCCTATATATTCATCTTTTCTCCTTATAAAGAAACTTTGTCTTAAAATTAGAGTAGAAATTCTTAAAGAATTAATTGGAAGAAAGTATTTGCTCCTCTATTTTGGAGGAAGAAAGCAATGTTTTAAGAAATAGTAGTCTGGAAGAATAATCAGAATATATTCATAGCATTTAGCAACAGTTTAATGAGTTTTCAGCTTTTCCATTTCCTGTCAACCAACTTCATTAGCCACTAATACTTCTAAAAAGTGATTTGAAGTGATTATTTGCTTTGGTGCTATTAAGAGTAGAGCAAATACTTCTGAAATCAGTGTAGAGGGGATTTTCAAAGTGAAACTTTTTTTTTTTTTAAGTATGACCACATATTTCTATAAAGTTGCTTATGGTTCTACTTTCCACACCGTATAAATAAAAATAATAATGATTGAAAATAACAAAAGCTTCCCCCTCAGACCAATTTACTTCAATTTTTTTTTCACAGTAATATTCAGTTTATTTAATCTTTACATGATCTCTGACTTGCCTCTGGATTTCAGACACATGCATGCAGATAATTAGCATGGATGTAGATATTGCACAAGATGGTCAGGATTATCAGATAGACAGACTTGTCTAATCTGTCAGCAAGTTACAGTTTCTTTTAAAATTTCCACTTTCTAATAACAGTAAAAATTTTTCAGGGGTGTACTCCTGGTCTCCCCTCTGCAACTGGGGCAAGAAAATCTCACGAGATGGGACCTAAGTGCAGAGTGAGCACTTCAGGAAAGGCTCCGATCTGCATGCCACACCTCTGCCCTCTCTGGTATACAATGAAAAGCCCGTCAATGTTATTGTAAATCACGATGTCTCCGTCCAGAGAAAACATATTTTGCACCTCATCTGGTCTAAATATTGAGTTTACGAGTGAATGTTGCTTTGCATTATGTGTTATAGATGCTTTATGTTTATTTAAGAACTCAGTTTGCAGGAATGTTTTCCAGACATGCGGTTTACCGCAATAGACAGTTGTTGATATTCTGATCCCAAGAGCATTAGAATATGTTTAGAAATTGCGACACTTTTAAAACCAGATATTCTACATAAGCTACACAAAAAATGGGGGTGGGGGAACAAATAGAACTGTAATTTGGCATGAAAACAGCCTGTGTTAAAGCAAGGGCAAACACATACCAAGTGAAATAAATGTGGTGAACTGCCCTCAGCCCTTTCCTCCTTTTGTAAGGAACTATTTTAACAAAAGATGGAAAATCCCATCTCCCAGATGGTGTGGAAAGGGGTAACAAGAGCTTTCAGATCCAGGCTGGCATCTGAAGGAAGCTGCTGAATCTCGTTCCTGGGATGGATCAAACCAGAATGACTGAGCTAGGCAACTTCAGGCGAGGAAAAAATGCAAATCTGGATTCAACGCCCAGCTCAGAAATTCATTTTCTGAGTTTTTCTGAAGGTAAACGATCTCCACTGGGGAAACAAAGATTTGCTCTGCCTGGTGAATTGCCACAGGAAGGTTCCTCCAGCAGCCAGAGACTGGTGGCACATTCAGCCCTGTCCTCCATATGATTTGACAGAGATATTTGTGTGATCAGGTGGGGATCATCCTGTACCAGGCAATGTCTCAGGGACTGAAGTATCTCAGACCAACTCTGCCCCTGGTCTCTGCTGGGAAAGCATGGCTGGGCAGCTGAACAATCTGGACTCACAGCCGTCATCAGTTGATGATAAACTGCCTCTTTCCATTCAATCTGTTGCTGTTTTTCCTTCTGACTTTGAACTCTTTCTCTTGTTTATTATAGAGCAGAAAGCACAAGAGTTTCACATACACCAACCTTACACAAGTTGACTTGAGTCTTATTACTCTGAATTATTTTTCCCCTCCTAGTTAACATGCATTGGGTAATCAGTGATAACACTGCAGAATGGGACCTATAATAAAAATAAGACCAACTGACAGCCAAAAAAGAGAAGATAACTGAGGCATCTCTGCTTTTCTTTACAACAGAATCACACAACGTTGGAAATGTTACCAGCAAGTCTGAAGGAATTTGCACAAAACGTGTTGGTTTAGATAAATAAAGCAATGCACATTTGCCCAAAGGCTTAAAATATTATATTTGTAATATAAAAGTAATGCAATGTCTGACAAACCCCCTTGTTCATAAATGGTTAAAGGAATGCTGTGAAGAAAACTGATGGGCAAACAACGTCTTGCCATTAGATTTCCTGAGCATTGAGAATCAGAGCTGTTTGGACTTTTCCTGTATCTCTTCCAAGCAGTAGCAAAGCTACTCTGCACATGGATGCTGCCTTTTAGCAGTTTGCTCTCCTGCATAGGGAAAAGCTCATTTATGAGTCTGTGGTTCATGGGAAGGCAATTTACCTACGTTAGTAAAGCGACCAAACTGCCCTCCCAGCTTAGTCACCCTGCCTTCCTTCACTGAACAGAGGCCTCCTGCTGCCTTCAGTGGATGTTGGACCAGTTCATCAGTCCAGCTTCAAAGAATTAATGCAGCAGTAGGATCTGCCCACTGATTCATTCTGCTCATGAGTACCTGAAAAGCCAGCTCTGAAGCTCTTCCTGGGTCTGCCTCACCAAAGACAATTTATGGCGGAAGCTCATGTACATATTTATTTTGTTGCTAAAGAGTTTGCTGGCATACTTCAAAGTGTGGGCTATTACCTGTTCAGGTTTATTGCCTGCTCAAGTGAATTATTGCCTACCTGAACAGGCCTGCTGAGCAATAGTTCAAATTAAAACGTGTCATTTATCATGTTCACACCAATCCAAAATGACCACAAAAGCCGAGGTGTAATTATTGCCAGGCTCTGACTGCAGAGCTATCATAGCCAGCACTCCACTAGTGGGGAATACTGGTTCCTCTCTTCCAAGGAAATCTGCTCCCTTATTCATAATGAACAAGTCTGACCCTATTATTAACAGCAGCATTGTTTCAAATACTGATATGCACCACGGAAACTAACTTTGAAATATGGGGGAAGAATGTGACTTGGATTCCGTCCAAGATTAGTTTCCCAGCAAAGTGCAGTTTTAGACCCAACACTTTTCATTAAAATTTATTCTAAAAACAAGTCTTGCACTTACCAACATATCCAGAAAGGAGGTTGTCACACAGCCTGGAATGGTGGGGCTATTTTTATTAGTGTCATTATTATTATTATTGCTACTACTATTATTGTTTACCACAATTCAGAAAAAAAAATATAAAAATGACAGTAACTCAGTACCAGCGTGGGCTGTGGATGTTTCAATTTGCCTACAGCTGTAGCAAGCCAAGCCTGTACATCCACATTCTGCTCCATCCTCTGCTCTCCCTGTTGCTTGCTGTGTCATCTTTTCACATTCTTTGATATATTCCAGGGTTTGTGTTCCATTTTAACCTAAAACTTGTAGGGCTGCAGCTGCCTATGGTTTGTATATGACAGCAACGAAGACCAGCAGTGTATATATATATATAGTCTGCTGTTCCCTTACATCCCTCCCCAACCCTTCCTGGCTCAATTGGGGCTTTTGAGCTTTTTATGGGTAATGTAAAGCTCCTAAAGTAAGAGAAAAATAATGTTTTTTATTCAAGTATTTATTGAAGCATTGTAAATGTATCGTGTAAGCCTTTTTTCTTTTCTTTTATTATTGTAGGATGTGAAACGACAGGGAAGAATCAGACAAGACCTAAATGGAAAGCAAAAATCAGAATATCTGCTTTAATGAAAGCATTCTGTAATATGTCTGCTTTTCTGTTTGTGCAAACTTGTAGGTGTGCATACAGGGAAAGGAGGGAGAATAAACCCCCAAAGGTGACTTTAAGCTGCTCAGAAAAGCCCTCTGATATGCAATTGCTTGTGCACTGGGATTGAAGATGGACCAGGACTGCAAGATGGGGTCAGGCTGGCCATAATTCCTATGCAAGCTTGGTTCTGAGCATCCTGATTCCTGCCTCACTTCTCCATGAACCATTCCAGGTCTCTGCAACTAAACACTTCCCAAATTACCGAGTTTGCATCCTAATCTGAATTTTGCAACTCAAGCCTACCTGTGGTTATACAGTCAGACAGAAAAGCCAACAGCCAAGAGCAACGCCTAGTCACTGACTTTGATCTAGAAATGGTTATTATCCAGCTATCTCCATTACAAAACATCCAGTTTGCTAAACCTGGGTTATCTACTGATTTGGCTTCGTTTGATAGGCGAGAGCAGGTCTGAGAGCTTCACATCCCCAAATAATGCACCTTTCACAAACCTGATAAGTGATAAACCTTGCAAAACCAGTGAGTAGGAAATGAAGTCCTGTCCACCTCCCAGCTGTCTCTAGAGTTAGTCCTGAACAGCACCACTGGCAGACCTTGCAGATGAGATGGAAAAGTGAGCAAGTTATTGCTTCACCCTACAGAGCCAAGAGTATCCAGTGGGCAGCGAGAGGGAACGTGCTGCTGCTGACAGCCACAGCAGTGTGGTTGTACAGAGGAGTTCAGTTCTCAAGATACGAGACTATACAGATATTTCATGAGGGTAAATTACTTATTTTCACAGAATTTCTTTGAATTTCTTTTTTTCCTGGAAGCATAGTAAGAAGTTACTTAGAAAGGAAGTCACTTTGAATTCTCTTCACTCCAGATTAGAAAAAACTCTTTATCTGAGGAGTGAATTTGGGTCACAATGTAGTAGCACAGTCCTCATGCTGAATAACTTGCTGAACATGTGGTAGTGTTTTGTGACATGGTCTGTGGAGTGGGAAGTAGGCTGAGCTCACCCAACCCATCTCATTTATGGCTTTACACAAGTAAATAAGTATGTTTTCAGCCACTCAACACAAGAATGGCTTGCAAATTGCAACCACCATTGCCTGGCAGGTCAAAGGTTAAGCTTTCCAACAGGTCAGACTACAGTGCTAATTCACCTCAGCAGTGAGTCCCAGGCAGCCTGTAATGCATATTTGTGGTGGTTGTGTTTGTATAGCATACACATAAAATGAAAACCGTATGACAGAGGTTAGTCCTCTTAAATGGTTGTCACATTGGCTTGGGTTGCTTTCATACAGTTATCCATATGCTAGCCAAGATTCTGGTGGTATTTTCTTATGAATTTTGTTGACATGGTGAACTAACTCGGGTAATTTCATAGCTATTATAATCAGCCAGTGGCCCAAGAAATGCACTGCCTTATTTATCTCGAAAATGTTGCTAACTGGTCTGGCCAGATTCAGCTTCTAGTGGTGGCCTTCTTCCAGACGTGGAAAACCCCTTTTCCTGACATAGATGGTTCAAACAATCCTCGTGTGCCTTGTCCACAAGAGTGCTGATGCTGTGGGGAGCTCAGCCCTGTTTCCAGATGTGTTTCCTGAATGTTGCACAAAGAAGGAGCTTGCAAGAGCTTCTTCACTTCTGTTCACAACTGCCAAAGCTTGGACTGAGGCCTGGATTAAATGAAATGTCTAAGTAAGGAGCCCAAGTTAGGCATTTAAACTCCCTTAGACATCCAGTTGGGAGAGACAGGCCCTCCCAGGGACACCCTGGGGAAGTACATTTGTCCTTTGTGTGTGCATGTCCACTTTACAGGGAGCCCGAGGTAACAAATATCCCAACACAGGAACCTCAGCTGGGCACATGTAGTGCTGGATAGCTGCACACCATGTCAGAAACTGCCTCAAGCTGCTTCTTCAAGGGGCTTAGATTCTCATCCAACCTTGTGTGCTGCTCAGTGGGTGTTACATGCAGACATAATCCTGTGGAGGGTAGTGCAGATGTGGGTCCAGCAGTCCAAAGATCACTGTCTGAATGACCAAAAGAAATCATTTACTGTCTTTTGTTGGCACAGAAATATTAAAATTTCCTCCTCCACAAGGCAGGAAGAGCAGACACAGCCCTGGACTTCCTGCCCCAGATCCTTCCTGACCAAGATGCCCTGCTCCAAGGGAGGAGCCGTGACCTTCCAAGGCTGTGTCTTGGCACATCAGGACATGCTCCTGTCCATAGCACACGCTCCTGGTTCTGTTGCAAAACAGGTGAAATAAAACACTTATGACATAGGCCAATTTTAAGAGATTTCTGCTGAAAGGTGAAGAGAAATGCAGGAGTGCACAAGGCAGGAGACAAGTGAGATGTTTTGGGAAGCTCCCATTTCCATCTCTCAGAGTTCCTCTACATCTTTAAGAAAAGGAGTGCTCCCCATCTTTGGTGAAATGCTTGATGGAGCTGGCAATAGCACTCCAGTTTAACACTGACTATAAATGATGCTTACATTTCAACAGCATTTTTTAAATAATATTTTTCATAAGTATAAGCTAAAGGAGTTACTTTCCACCAGGGTCATTGAGAGTTCACTAAATGCTGATAGACTGTACTCTGTATTAATGATGCTAAGCTAACTGCCTCACAGAACTGCCAAAGCCCTTTCTTTAAAGGAATAGCACTGTATTTCACAAGAAAATATTTTTAAAGCTTTCCTTACTGATAATTTTTCTAAACAGAGACAAATCTAATTATTTATGCATAATCTGAAAGGTCCTGTATGGGATGTGTTCAATAAGAGACAATACATTTAGAGCTTTATTTGACAATACATTTAGAGCACTGTGCTACACAGATCATTAAAAGATTTTGCTTTTTTATTTAACATAATATCAGCAATTAGCTTCTGCAGATATTTATTGGATTTTATAATCCAATTTTATAATAATTTTATGACTCTTCAGGAACAGCTACAAGGATGTGATTGAGCCTTTGCTCTGAGCTCTGGATAAGGGTTTCCACACAGCAAGAGGAAAATTGCTCTACAGGTTTCTTCACAAGGGGAAAGGATTTGCAGCTCATCTGTTTCAGTTCACCCACAGCAGCAAGGTGTCCCTTTACATGGGACAGTCGTTTATTAGGCCAGAAATTGGGGATTTATACCTGGCTGTAGGTAAGATTCTCCTTTGTGGAAATTCCACAGTGGTGGTGGCTTGAACAGTGGGTTCAAGTTAGAAACCAGTTCTTGTTACAGTCACAAATGTGAAATGGCCTTTGAGCAAATTACTGGCAAAGTGGTATAGGTTAGATCGGGAAAGAATTCCTAGAATAGTTTCTTCCTTTTCAAGCCAGTGCAATCCTCTGAAACCCACATCGTTGCATGGAGAATTAACTGCTTGACTCCTCAATGGAGAACGAACCTGTAAAGAATAATCTCCTCACATTTCTCCCCTCCCATGTCACATTTGAAATCTATACGATTGTAGAGGAGCTATTTCTATGCAGAAACCCAAAGCCAATACCAACGAGTCTCTACTTCCCAGAAGTCTTCTGTTTACTCATCATGGATCAATTTGTGAAGCTGACAAAACTTTCCTTTAGAGTGTGAAGACCACAAAAGTGTACTGTGTAATACCAAGCTAACCAAAATTCTTTTAGCCCTATTTGGTTTAGTGACTGCAGCAACAGTCTAAACAAATTTTCAGAAATACACTTACTGTATATCCCTCTATTATGGCTGGGACTGTGGGCATGCCCTGGCAGAACTGAGATGGCACCAAGAACCTGTGATATCTTGAGAACTGCAGGTTCAGATGTCACGTGATGTAGTGATAGGTATTAAGGGCCATATTTAATGGGAAAACAATTCCTAGGACACTTGCCTGTTTGCTTTCCAGTGTGTGAAAACTGGTTCCAGCATATTGCTTTATTGTGTGTACTCTTGCCTATCTGTGTAAGATGGCATCTAGTGACCCTAAACAAACTTGAGCTGAAGTACACAGGGAGAGGAATAATCAGTCAGGCACTTAAGCATAAGCCTAATGTTAAGCATGCAACATAATGTTGTTGAAGTGAAGTCAGTGGTATTATTTGTATGTTCAAAGTTAACCACTGAAGTTATCTGCTGTACTATATCAGTGCCTAATGGCTTGTGCACTTACTTGCAAATTTAAGATACTTAATGTGTTTATTCTGGACTCTTCCTGTTGTTGTGCATCAGAAATTGTTGCCCTCAACCAAGCAGGGTAGTCCAGGCCTACAGCAGCAGTGCATCCCTGCTCTTCCTCAGGCAGGGACACAGCTGGATATGGGCAGGGAAATGCACAAAGCAGGTCTGCAGCAGCTCCAGCAGCAGATCAGGTTTTTCAGAGCCCTCAAGCAAATGTCACTAGTTCTGGCTTCAGCCTCCAGGGCAGCAGAGTTAGGCCACTGCTGAAGGTTTTGAAAGTTCTTTGCTGGTTGGGCTGGGAATAGTAAGAGGAACATTGTGGTTTCCCTGCGGCTGTCACAGAGAGAAGAGCTGAGCTCTGGTCTTTATTCACTCATGGATGTTCTACAATTGTGCAAATCCTCTCACTGCATCACTGGTCTGGGGATGACTGTGTTTTGCAGTCCCAGCTCCTCTTCTCTGTCCATGCAAAGGTGACAGTCCCCAAGACCTAGAGATATGAAACCTCTGTGTAACAGTGCCACGTGAGCTAGACCACCCCACCTGATTCCTTCTGGATTGTATGGAAGGACAATCTGGGTAAATTTAGACAATAAACCAATATTCCCACTCATTAATAACCAAAAAAAAATATTCTTGAGTGATGTGCTCAGCACCTTCTACTCTCACTGAGGTAAGTAGTTCCTTTGGGACTACTTTCATGTGTCTTTAGGGAATGTAACCAAATTATACCACATGAGAGCTGGTAATTTTAATGTTATGCTGTAAGGGGAAAACTATAAACATAACAGGAAAGACTGGATGTTTTCCATTCATATTTTTAGAAAGGTTGCTTCTCATCTGTGCATATTTGCTTTTCAACATCTCTGGCAAGATCTAAATGAATTACTTAACTGGAATTAAAAAGCAAGCCTTACTTTTGAATTAAGGTGATAAAAGCAGTTGTATTTTTTATTTTTTGGAATGTTACTATAGAAGATAAAGATCAAAATCAGACCTGAGAGGAGATAAGACTAACAAAATACCCAATCTCTACCCTCATGGCAGGAGATGGATTATTTTAGAGAATGACTGGCAGTGATCTGAAGTGTGGTCCATGGAGTCTGGTGGCTCCATGAGGTTTTAATCAGAAGCATTTCCACGTGGGGTCAGTGTTTTGTGACAGGGGGTGCAGGGTGTGCAGAGCTGGGAGTGGTGCAGGGCAATGTGAACGAGCTCCTGCTGCAAGAACCACGCCAAGTTTTGTGCAAAACATGGAGAAAAGCTGAGGATGGGCCCCATGTGTAAAGATTGAAATTGGAATGTCAGTTTCTTCTCCATGTCAGTGGGAAATGTGTAAAATATGGTGAGCCAAAACACAGCAGGAGATTTTTGTTTCAGAAACCAAAACCGGCCTGGGAAGAGCACTCGGATGTTGGGTGACCTCTGCTCACTCCATCACGGTTTAGCCAATTTGAAAATGGGGATGTTTTTACAAGCTAAACTGACCCCTCTGAGGGCAGCAAACATGGTCTGTGTTGTGTGAGAGGTGGTGGTTCCCACTCCTTGCTCCACACAGCAGAAAACTCCTCTTTCCTTGGATAAGGCACAAGGTTGGATCTATTTTCTGCAAAAATCAATCATCTGAGCTGTAGGGCAGGAGAGTTTCTCTGCCCACACCCACCCGCTGAAAAAACTCTCCCCAGTATTTCCATGCTTCCCTTTTGGCCATTAAGACAAGATTTTCTCCTGCAACTGAACAGTAAGTGCTTCATAAACAGTTCCTCCGTCTGCAAGTGGACCTTGAAAATTGATTATTTTTTGTTTGTTTCTTTTAGTCTCCAAATGTTTCTGCCATTATGAGGCAGGCAGTTATTTTGCTAGGAAGGAATGTGAAGAATTAGAAAAGTTGAAAGTGATTAGGGCTCTGTCTTTTAAGACAGAACCTTTCACAAAGCCTAGCATTCAGCCTGCCCTGAGTGAGCATCATAAGACACCCTGAAGCCTTGAAATCCCTCAGTTTTAAACCACATCAAGTGGCTTTGGCATTATCAGGGAAGAGATGATATTGCAGAGACTGTTTGCTTCATATTTTAAAGGCCTCTGAATTAATATTTATTCTAAGTAGATGTTTATTTTTGGATAGTTTTATTGTTTATAGGAAAGCCACAAAGAGTTCAATGTTACGGAGAAATGGTTACTTTGTATTTACGGTTAAAGAAAAATAAGAAAAAAAGAAAGTTCCAAACAATCCTGCCCCAGTTCTTTATTTCAGGAGACAATGTACTTTCCACCCATGCACAGGCAGTGCTTTACAGGCTGTATAATAAAACTCTGTTCCAGATATTGTCTAAATAGAAACAGATTTAACCCTGCTGTTGTGACTTGCATTGCTGGGTAATGAAAGTTTTCAATCTGGTTTTACTTTGTTTTATGCTCGCTGGAGAGCTGCACATCCACAAAATCCTGCCTTATGCGCAGAGACCTGTTGTTCCAATGCCATCTGTTTGTATATAAAAGGTGAACATCCCCAGAAACAAACAAACAAACAACCCCAGGATTTGGCCTTTTCTAATGTGCAATGAATTGCAATTCAGCCCTCAAAGTGAAATTTCCTGCAACGACTGCAGGTAATGGAGAAGAACCAGTGGCTTCAAATGAGACTTGAAGGTACTTATGACAAGGAGGTGGTGGTTCCTATGCCTTCCTGACAAAAGGTCAGAAACTCATAAAATTTCTAACCCTAAATCTCTTTGAGAGTGAGTCAAATCGTTTACCCATGCAGTCATTCACTAATGGCACACTCAAAACTGCTGAAAAGACTTTTTAAATTGGCTTTGAAAATTACCCATTGCTGCGTTACCTAAAGCAACCTCCAAGTGTTTCTCCACAGGGGAAAAGCCCTGTGATAAGAGATAGTCCCTGAAGATCTGAGAACAAAAGATGGGCTGCAGCATCTGCATATCAGGAAATGGTCCATTACTCATTAATTGCTCCATTTCCGTGCACCAACGGGGGGTCACCCTGTCACTGAGGACCAGAAAGGTTATAACAATAATATTAATACCCCTTTATTTACAATTCTGCAAGAAAATAACTTTCCATGTTTGCTATTATATAGAAACTGGGGGGTTTTTAAATTTCCACAAATAAAACACTCTTGGAGGACAGTAGGAAGCTTGCAATTTGAAGCATTTTGCTGTGGGACAAAAGGCATATTTCCATGTGTCACAGAGCCACGTCCAGCTGTTGGGACATGAACTAAGGGCTAGGAGGAACCAGATTCTTCTCTTTGCTCCCCTTCCCATTTCCTGTATGACCTTGAACAAGTTACTGAGTTTCACTGCCTGTGTGTACAGGCAGTACCCTGTTATTCTTCCTTTTATAATCTGTGATACTCCCTTTTATACTATTAAGTATTTTAAATCCAGAACTGTGGCTCTAGTTTGGCTTCTTGTAGCTTCTGGACCTACTGACTGAGGGATATAGCTCCCTGCTCCAGCCTTGTCTCATCCCTGAGCTGGAGCTGGGGAGGATGGAGGGAGGGTACCGGTGCTGAGCTACCCCTGCACTGAGCCCTGCCTGGCAGGGGCTGCCTGGGGCTTGCTGGGCCTGGGATCCCTGTGGTTTTCCCATCTGCAGATCAGAGGTAACAGGAATCACCTCCTGCAGGAGAAGCTGGGTGGGGGTAAATACGAGTGACACTAAGGGCAGGCATTATTATCATAATGTGTGTCTTACAAGTGCACTGCAACAACATCCCCTAGAATTTGTGTCCACTTGAACTGCTCCGTCTGTGTAATCACAGAGCAAGAATGGGCAGGTATGACTCTGATTCTTATCATCGAGGATTAAAACACAGCAATCACCCCAGCCCACCTCTTAGTATTCATTTTACTTATTAAAGCTTCCCAACAAGTCTCTGCAGTGATGTTATCTGCTAAATTGTGTGAGGTTTCTGATCATTAAGTGGATTGGTCTTCAAAGAGCTAAATGAAAATGAGCAATAAATATCAGTGTTACTTAGGTCATATAGTGCAAAATGACAAGGAGACCGAAAGACCTTCTGGCAACTGCAGAGCAAACAAATATGAAATAGATTCACTAGCAGTTTTTTGTGGGTTTTTATAAAGTTTCTCCGTTTTTTAATTATTTTTTTAAAGCAAGTTAAAATGGAGAAGCAGACACTGTCTTAAAGAGCAGGAGCTCCTGAATTCTCCTGTCTGTTTTGTTCCATTGTTGTGACCTGAAGTGATGTATTTTTACTCCTGCACTAACTTTCTTCTCTGCAGAAGGGACATTGTAATATTTATGCATGCTCTGGGGAAGGTATCATTATTATGGCAATTTCTCCAGTGCTTTGCACATAGACAGATGCATTTAAGAAGGTAAGCCTCCCGCTGGTGGGTGTAAACAGGAGCTTGGAGTTCTGCACCTGCAATTGTGTTTCCTGTATAAAACTGAGCACTTGTACCAGTAGCAACCTGACTGCAGAGATAAATGAGGCAGCAGCAGTCACAGAAGAAACTCCTGCTTGTAGCTGTGTCTTCATTCATTTGGAAAAATAACCAGCCACAACTGTTGCCAGGGCAGATTGTATCCTCAACCAAACACTGTGAAAATCTTCTACTGCAATATTAAACATTACACGATTCCTTAGATAATATTTTAAGGACTTATTTTTACTCAGTGAAAATGCAATGAAAAAAAATCAAAATACTGCAACTTCTTATGTCTTGATTACACATTTTTAGTCCCTTCCTCTAGTCTAAAATTACGGCAGCAGCCAAGGTGAATGGTAGGTTTCTCCTTGATAAGCAGCCTAACCCTGTGAGTACTCTGGTGAAGCCACATGCTGCTCCTTTAAAATGTGGCAAGAGCTCTGAGAGCCTGATGCGTCCGTGCAAGCTCCAGCAACCCAGGGACAAACTCCTCACCCCACTACAAACCCACTCACCCAGTTCTCAAAGGCCAGAACTTTGCTCTAGCTGGATTTTCCCTGTCCCCTCACCAGCTTTCCTCCTTATGAAGAAGCAATATTTGAGAGGGGGAATTTGTCTTGTAATAAAAATAACAAGATTTAACTGTACTCATTTATTTGTCTCTTTTCCTGTCTTAGCTTCTGCCATCTCTTCTGTGGTGAGTGAAGCACTCTTGAGTTAGAAGTGGGATCAAAAAGAAAGGAGATTCAATTCCAATAATGTTGAAAGACTGAAACACAGAGAAATGGAAGGAAAAGTCAATTTTTGAAGCAGAGGAGAAAGAAGGCTATAACCCAAAAACCCACTCTGATGGTAACAGTCATTTCCTATTTCTGTGAAGCCCGTTGGGGTTTCTCTAAAGGAAGTGGGGGGTGGGGAGAGAGGAGAGTTCCTGGTATTTTCCTCAGTTTAGAAAGCAGACAAAAGTCATCAGGCTTCCTACGTGACTGAGGAGAAGTGTCACGGAGAGTGTGAACTCCGCCTGGTGCAGGGTCGGGTACCCCGTGAGGGCTGTCAGGACCAGGAACCTTTTCTCATATTTCACCCCACAGGGCCCAACATAATTCCCTGACTATAAGGAAAAGAGTCTTGTTGGATGCTAGAATGATTCAGGGAAGGGTTGGAAGGTCCTTGGCTCCATTCATCCTGGTGCTCAGTGCTCCCTGGATCCTTCACACTGGAGTGTGCTCTGCACCTTCTGGACTGATCTGGGCCACGTCTGCCCTGTGCTGACACAAACACACCCAAACCCTTTCTCCACCTTGGTGAAATGGTTATTCCCAAAAAGTGCCAGCAACAAAAGAGTCAAAAGAGATGGCTGGAGAACGCATGTTAATTGTTTGCAGGAGATCTTCAAGCAGGGCTCAGAAACAAATCAAAGCCATGCAAGGTAACTGTAAAATTTATTGTTCAAAATTAAATTATGGGATACTTGTTAAACATAATATTTTAAGCTTCTGTGGAAACATCATAGGGCTTCTAAATTATGACTGTGATCAAGGCATGATGTGAAATTTCTGGCTCCTGTTCTGCAGGGAAGTAAATCAGGCACAATGCAGAGGAATGAAGCCTTGGATGTGTTTCCTGGGGATGGGTATAAGGACACACATCACCTGGGCTCTCATCTGATTGATGCCTGTCTCCTGCCTCCCTTTTCCTGGTGAATATAGGGATCATCCATCTGCACAGCAAAGAGAGGGGGCCAACTACAGAGGTTTTGGTTGCTCTTATGGGATCAGGTCTCAAGTGACTTGGACAAGGACATAGAACTGAGTGGCAGCATTAGGATGAATGCCAATGGGTTCTGCTCCCATTTTTCAGTTAATAGGTATTCAGCTGAGGAGGGCAGTTTTGTGCAAGGAAAAATTCATTATATAAATATGTTCTGAGGTGAAGCAAACCAGAATGAAGATTAGAAGGAAGAAAATTCTGGTCTTGGTTCTCAGCTCCTAAAGCAGGAAATGGTTTTCCTTGTGCTGGAGCTTGGTGTGAGGGGCCCATGTTTTTAAGGATGTCATTTAGCATTTGTTGCATCAGTTAGAATTTGGATAGCCTTCTAAAAAATCATGGCCATAAACGTTGATTTTAAACAAAGACATTTCCATAGGATCTTTATTGTCTGTGTAGTGGTAAAGTGCTATGAATAATTTTTCCCAGGTGCTTAAACAGGTGGTGTCTTCAAGGGAAGCAGGGCTTCTTTCATGTTCCCTATAATTTGTGCTGTCTTAAGCCTTCATTGTCAATGTCTTGGGTGAATGTTTATGGCTGTCTGAAATGTTCCTTCCCCACAAAGATGCTGGATACCCAGATCCACGATTGGAGTAGAAGTGTTACAGTTATTTATTTACAGGGAAGGAAATAACACAGTGGCTCTATTTGCTATTCCTAAATTTATTTTCTCTTCTTTTGTGCAGCTTAAAAATGTTAGTCATCTCCAATGGCCCTTGGATATAAGCTTTCCAAATATATTCTCATACTCTATATAGATGCACTGATGACACTCCAGCAGTTCAGCAACAGGAAATCTGAAATAGTGGCACTAAATGACAAGGAAAAAAAATCACCAGGGAGAAAACTCTCCATAAAAGTCTGAGGATTATTATGGAGCATTGGGAAATGTTGCCAGTGCTGGACAGAATAGTCGTTGAGCCTTCATTTCTCAGACTTCATTGATTAAAGGTGGATGGAAAAGTGCCATACAAAAGAGCGAACTCACGAGCTTCAGCTTCGCCTCTTTCCATCTGCTTTGGGGCTGTAAGTGCAAATCTCTGGAACAAAATTGGGATTTTTAATCTTGTGTTTAGGGCCCAAGCAAAAGTGGCTGGGCTGAGCAGGGGCTGTGTGGCCACCATTAGCACATGATGCTCGTGAAGCTGTGCCCCCTTCATCAGGAACTTCACTCAGAAAGGGCAAGCAAACTGCAGCAGCCAGGTTTGAAAATGGGGATTGATGTGACTGCAAGTTTCCATCTCCTCATTCAGTTTTTTTAAAAAGCCATAATACTTGCTTTCCTAAGACACATGTGTCATGAGCTTGGATTTATCAGCGTTTTTAAAAGCAATGGATGTGTCTGCTTGCTGGGATCCATCAATTATGAGGGGACATATAAGCTGTTTAAACATTTCCATGTGGTTTTGGGGTCTCCCTCAGTGATGTCCTGTGTCCATCCTGTCCATGCTCATTTATTCTGACACACAGAGAATCCACCATGACTGATGACACTTCAAAAGTGAGTGATTGGTCTTTCCCTGGTGGATATGTGCAGAGATTACCCATTTGCACACAGAGAGAGGGAAAATGCACATAGGTTTTAGTGGGGGGTACCTGAAAGAGTTCATGCTGGGATGATTCAAGGCATTAGTTGTTCAGCCAAAGAGCTGAAAGAAATAGGAAGCAGAAATATGGTAGTATATGAAAATATCACCTCTGCTTCTCCAGCCACGTGTAGATCATCCCAAGGATAACACTACTTATATATATTTATTTATAGAGAGTTATATTTATGTGGGTATATAAGTGAATATAAACTATTTTTCCATTAAAGAAAAAGCTGTGATTAAGGCATGCAAGCTGAAGCAAACTACTGACTATCTATTTTGTTCAAGAAATCTGGAATAACTTTTTTCCTCTTGCTCCTCATCATTTTTCCAGCCATATGGGTTTGCCAGTTCACTGCATCATTGCATGTTTATAACACAGCATTTCTTCAGCAGCTGTCACTATCTCATAACGCCATAGTACATCTTGTATACCAAGTTGCAGGCCACAGTGCAACAGAAAAGAGCTTACACTTAAAGAAAAAAATAAAATAAACCAAAAAACCTTGACATCCATTTGGATGCTGGTTGTGGATATAAAAAAAGGCAGGGAAAGTGCTATGAACCCTCTCAGGTATGTCCATTATTCCAGCTTTGTGTCAGGCTGACAATTCACCACCAGGGCTTGACATTTAGCATGAGACAGTTTAAGGTAAATAAACCAGAGACAGGCTCCTCTCTCTCCTTGGCTGTCCTGTGTCATTCAGCCTGGGAGCCTGACTTGCTACCTACTTCTAAGTCATGTTTTTGACTGGGAAAAAGATGGGTGAAAATGGAATAGGTGCATGCCCACACAAAAGCTGTGTCCAAATTTTTGAGATTTCAATGAAGTGGATAAAAATTGCCCCCGGTGTTGGCTGTAGGGACACGTTCAGGTGACAGCAGAGTTACCAAAACGTCGATGGACGTGTGATCTTCTTCCCTGTCCAAAAGATAAAGGATCTGGAAGAACTGAGCTAAAATGATGTTGTCTGGAGAAGTCCTGGCAGAAGTACTGTGGTCTGCCACTGCTGTTGTCTTCCTTGCCCAGCAGCCCTCAGACATGGCCAAGAGCTGGAGCAGTTTCTGCCTGGGCTCTCCTGTCCATTGCCCACTCTGGGCCAGAACACAGGATCTGCTGAGCACGTGGGAAATGCTCCTCTGGCTGTGTGAGAGCAGCTGTGGGTTTGGGGTCACGGAGAAGGGAGCCTTTTGCCCTATTTCTCATGCAATCACAGAGAACTTGAGATTCATTTTGTTGTGGCTACCTCAGCTGAAATATTGCCCACACAGTCTGCATCTACTGCAGATGCTCAAACCTTTTCAGGAGTTTGGTGTGCTTCAGAAGTTTCAGTTCATGCTTATCATCTGACCATCATCAGAACAGGAAGAAAGGTTTGGCTTTTTTTGTTGTTGCTATTGTTGTTGTTGCTGTTTTTCTTATTCTTTCTAATGAATATTGTGACATGATATCTTGAATTATCAGAGTATCATACAGTGTGCTGTAGATAGTAGTTTAATGATGTAACATCCCTTCACAGAAAGTAACCCAAATACCTGGTAGCTAGATTGAATGTGATCAGATAGCACTAGGTCAAAGATTGACCTTTCTGGCTCATCTCTTGCGAGCCTGTGCGATGAGATTTTCAAAAACCAAACTCAACAGGGAAACATTTCTTCCTGTATTCAGTCATTAGCAGAGAAAGAGCAATTGTACAGTACTAAGATTATCCAGCAGTAGAAAGAACATCCTAATCCCAGACATGAGAGACAGGATGTCCATTAGGAATGGTAGCCACTGATCAATAGTCTAATTTAGCATAGAGAGGTTTTATTGCTTTGGGAGCTGGAAGGAGAAGAGGGAGGTATTGCAGTGTCTTCAGTTCTAGTTCTGCCTCTGTCGCTGATGCACCCCAAAGAAACACTGGCTGACTCCACTGCTTTTCCACAGCCATAGGATCAAGCAATAATTTTAAACCAGCAGACCATTATGTATTTTGAATGTGTATTTGATTGCGTACGGGGTGGCATAAAGCAAGAAAATCCATTTTTGACAATGTCAGGAGTAAGCTGACATTTGCCTGCAGTTTATTTCGGATCAAATCCAGCAAATTTCTAGGCCATCAGCAAAGAAAATAACTATGAAAATCTTTCTTTCAGGCATCTTGTACCATTTTCTTTTTTTATTTTATGAAAAAAAATGTAGAGGGATAAAATTCCAAAGCAGAACTTTAAAACCCCCCCATCCTTTCTACAAATACGCAAATATTTTCTACAGGGTATTTTTTATGTTTTCAGAATGCCTCTGTCCCCCATTGCTCTCCCATGCTTCTCAGCAATGAGGCTTCAAACTGGGAGCTGGTGAAGTGCATCACCTTCAAGAGTGAACTCAGCTGGCAAAGGCTTTTCTAACCAGATGAAGGGGTAAAAAATGTTATTATTACATGAAGCAGCTAATTAAGAGTGAGCATTACCAGCAAAACCTTTCTGTGCTGGAATTTCTCTAGGAGTCAGGCAATCCCATGAGTGGGAGGTGGAGGCAGGGTGCTGGCACATTGTGGCTCTTGCTCCTGCTCTGCCTCCTCCCTGGAATTGCTTCCTGTCTAAAGCTCAGGGAGGGCATGTCTAACTTAACACAGGGAAAGTGATAAAATGCTGGTAGCAGAGCCTAATAGATTTTCAAGGAGATTGAGCAGGAGCCACGGAAGGTAGCAGTGAGGCATGGAAAGCAAAAGTACACCAGGCCTCGTTTAATTATCTTTTTCACACTGCATTAATCATCACAAAAACAGGATTATGCCTATTTTTACATCAGTGTTGGAGGGTAATACAACTGTCATTTTGTGCACTGTCTGTCATTAGCAACTGTTAAATTAAAGGTTGGAAAAGTAAAATAATGAAGTCAGACTGCTCACTTGACCTACTTTTCGCCAATAACTTTTTCCCCTTTGACCTCCAAATCTGGATTTCCCTTATCAAATCATCTTGATTTCCCCAGCCCCCACGGCCACCCTGGTCTTTGTTGTTCCCATGACCTCTTGCTTCAGCTGTCTGGTTTCTTGTGGTGGTTTGACATAGTAATTTTTTTTCTTCCTACAGCACCTCTATCTCCTTCACTACAGAAATCTTCCTCTTCTTCTGCTGCTCTTGCAGCATCTCTGCTGGTGTCTCCTGTGACCACAGGTTGCAGGTTCCCTCCGTGTCTGGCCCTGTCCCATCAGCTCAGTGACCATGGCCCAAGCCTTCATCCCTCCTTGTACCTTCTCCCTGTTTATGTCTCTGTCCTTGTAGGCATCAAATGTCCTTATGTGCACATTCCTAATTGTCTCTCTGCTTCTCTTTACTTCTCCATTCCTATTTTTCTCTCTAACTTCCTCACTCTCCTCCTCCTCTGTGCCTGCTTCCTCCTTTTTGCCCCCACTCTTGAAATAATTTGTGACCCTTTTTTTTTTTTTTTTTTTTCGCTGTGGTCTCCATCCAGATGCAGCCTTGATCTGGTGCTTCTAAAAGAGGCACAGAAATTTGGCTTCCTCTGTGCTTAGAGTCTGGTTTAATGATGTGGGATCCTTTCTCACTCCCACAAGGGCAATAAATGAGTTATGAAGTTAAATATACCTGTTACTACACTTGCATAATTATTCTTCCTACACTCCGAGAGGTAGAGGTCCTGCATTAGATTAAACTGTAACAATTGTCTCAAGGATGTTTCAGGCTGACTGTTGCAGCAAAACATGAAGTTTTTGGTGTTCTTAAAAGACTGACTTTGCACTTCACTGGGAATTCCCTTTGTCTAAATTTGTGGGGATGGGGCTGAAAAAAAAATAAGTGCCTGATGTCCTCTTGGGTGGAATTTATCCTAAGCTTTTCCACTCCTTACACTCCTGAATCAGTACAAACCCTGGCATATAGCTCACCTGCACACACCTGTGCTTGGTCTGTATTAGCTCTGCCTTGGAGGTACAGAAGTGCAAGAATTGCAAAGTTAGGCAAAATTCCAAGCTGGTGTGTGAGATGTTGGGTTTTTTATGGGGGTGAAATGATAGGACATAAGTCTGAAATCCAGCCTATGACAATTTCCAGTGATTTAAGGGTATGAAATGAATCAGATCAGTCACAGCTCTGGTTTCAGAGGAATGTGCAGGAGTATATCTTCCCACATTAACATCCCCTGACTGTGATCAGTCTTTATCACCCAAACCTAGACCTGAACAACGGACAATCGACTGCAGCTGTTTCTACTTTACTAATTTGATCTACCTAAGGAAACCACTCTTGCAGGAACTCTAAAGATGAAAAATAGCATCAATTATATTCTCTAATACAATTGATTTCTTAGTACCCGTGTGTACGGTTCTGATTCTGTACAATTCCACTGCCAACTCAGTAAGAAGGGATTTTATGATGGTCTGAAAACTTTCTTTCCTGTTTATGAACACACTGCAAAGCTATGTACGTAGGCAGATACTTCACAACTGAATAAATAAGATTAACTGTATTCAGATCCAAAATTTTACCCATTTTTACAACAGTGGGCCAAATAAATGCAGCAAACCCTCTTTTTGGTTCTTTTCATTTCCATTTTTGTGTGCTCCCATGTGCAACTTCCACTGCAGTTGGCACTGAAGGCAAACCTGCACTTCTGCAAGTGAACCCACAAGCAAAGGCATTGGGAGGCAGCTGAGATCTCTCACAGAACAAAAAAAACCAAAACTCTATTCAAACAGAATCTAATAGTACAATAGTGTAAAACCCAGCATGTTTTAAGATTAACCAAAGCATTTCCCAAAGAATCACCTCTGGAACTCACTGACACCTTAGCATAACTTCCATTGGACACAGCTATATAGGTAAGTATTATTACATTAAAGTTTATAATTCAGGATTTTATAAAAGACCTGAACCTTGCTGTTTCCTTCAGGAAATCAGAATCTGGTTATGCTGTGAAGAAATGCCTGTGCAAGTAGGTTACTCCATCAGGTGCTGCAGCAGGTATTTTTCACCTTGCTCCAGAGAAGGGTGGGAGGATCTAGCAACTGATGAAGACAGGATAGCAGACAAGACAGAGCTTTGGCTTGATTCCATATGATAATTTCAGTGTAATTGTTTTGCCTTCAGGCTGCTGTATCTGATTAGACCAGTCTCTTGCTGATCCAAGGTTAGGAGAATGCAAAACCACTGTAGTGTTGTGCTAAACACAATGCAGCCAGACCAAATAATCTGGGCCAGTTACCCATGCAGATCTGCAGATAGAGGCATACAACCAGTTTTGCATGAGGAACACAGCATACAGTAGCTCCAAATTTGGGAGGAGGATTAATAATTTGTTAAGATAAAAGTTGTGGTCTCTACAGTAGGTTGGGTAATCATATAAATAAATGTAAAAGTCCATTTTAGAGCAGCCTTCTTTTAATACTAATTGGATGCAAAAATCTTATCACATTAGTAACCTTCATACCTTTATAATAAGACTTTTATTGTATTAGCCAGCTTGGTTTTCACTAATATGATACGAAAGACTTGCTAATATATTAGGAAAGTCACTAACACTATTAATTTACTAGATAAATTACTTCTGTATCTTGGAACTTTAAATGAAATGGAATTCACTAATCCTAATTGGTTTGCCTTCTACCAGAATTATTTCCCATTAGTTCAGCATGTTTTCTTTTTTCATACTTGAACAGAAGAGATTTCTTAAACTCAAAGCCTTGGGGTACAGTATATGGGTTTATTAATTATCAGGTATTCATTCAAGGGGGTTAATTAAGCAATAACTTTCCATTGACTGGAATATACAAAGGAATAAAAGGCTTGACTTGTCCTGCTGATTAAAGCACTGAGGCCGTTGTGTCATTTTGCTCCATTGGGTTGTGGGGGGGAAATAAAGATTTTTCCACTATTTAGGACAGAGCTTGGAGCCCTCATTCCCTTTGTATAGCAACTTCATTCGTTTGTTGATTTTTGTCCTTTTTCCCTCCCCCATCTCTGCCTGGCAGTGAGGGTTGTGACCTTCCCTTGCGGCTGTGGATCTTGGTGCTGTTATCCACTGCAATGCAGCAACGGGAGCTAAATCCCCTGGGAAGTGAGGAGCTGGTGCTGGAGGCAGCATCCTGCTGAGTAAGTTGGGTATCTCACTGTAAGCACATGACACTTCTGCTGAGGGGTTGGTACTTGGCTGTGTACTGGCTTCCAGGCAGAGTTTATGGTGTTGGCTTTGACATTTGGGCTTAATTCAAATCTTTTTGGAATCAGTGAAAGGACTCTCCATGTACTTCAATTGATTTTGGATCAAGCCCAGCAGCCTTGGAATAGCTTGTCTGTGTTAGAGACACCCTCTCTTCTCTGGGGATGTTGCCTCATCGTTTGAGAGGAGCAGCATGTCAGCTAGAACAGCTCCTTTTGGGAAGGGGTTGAGCTGCTCTCAAACGAGGACTTGAGACTCTTGCAAGGGTTACTTTAATCTCTGCAGGAACTGGAATCTGTTGGCTTTTAGGACATACCTTTGAGAAGTGGATCCTCTGAGGGAATAAATTGACATATTGGAATAGGTAGAAGAGAAAGGAGGTTTTCCTAGAACTTCTCTAGTTCCCACTGAATTCCACTTCATGTAACAGCCTCCCTGGGGCCGTGACAATCTGTTTTAATTAGAGCTGTCTCTGAGCATCTCTTGATTATGCTGAGGAGTGGGTCTCCACCGAGAATTCAGCTGACCCAAGCTATGGGATTGCAAAGGCCATCGTTGCTCAGCCCTCCCACCTCCCTTCATTTGAGCCCTGTGAGGCTCCAGCCCAAGGCTCTGGAATCCATTTATACAGGCTGGTGGCTGTGTCTGTGTGTTGGTAAATGCATTTGATGCACGGGCTGGGGCTGGCTGAAACTGCGGCTCGCAATCAGCCCTGCATCACTGAGTCAGCGCATCCCGAAGCCTGAGCACATCTCTGCCCAGGGGAAGCTGGGCTGCTCCCCACCACGCCCAGGAAGGTGGGTCCAGCCAGGAACACACTCGTCCCAGGCACAGAAAGGGAAGGAGGTGGAGCTGCAGGCTGGAAAAAATGTATGATGTTAGAGTGACTGCTGAGTTTATTCCCCAACAAGCGTTAGCTTGCTTTGCTTCTTGATTGTTTTGGTGATTGTGGTAAAGTGCAGATGTTGTGCAATGGTAGGACTGGTAATGCTGGCCACGGCCAACTGTAGTGCCAGGAGTCATTTATGAGCTTCCCCAGCAATGAGCTCTGTCAGCACATGCTTCACCTGCTTGTTGCCATTGCAGGCACGGCTGTTGGGCCAAGCTGTGCTGTGGCTGGGACGCCCCTTCCACTCCAGTCTTCTGGGAGAGGAGCTTGCCCCATGAAACCACTGTGCTGTGCCCTTGCCATGCTCTGTTAACTCTTGCAGATGAGCTCTGCAGCCCAGCAAGAGAAGCCAAAATTCCAGCATCACCTTACCAAGAGGGATGTTTTGGTGAAATGAAAATGTTTTGAAATCCCAACGAGAAAGGCTGTAAGATTGCCTTGAGTGCTTGAAATAATGTATGTATGCGTATATCTAGGTATACCTGTATAACTGCATGAGCCAAATGACTTGCTTTGGCTTGCTTATCATTCTAAGACATAAAACAGGTAATCTAGCTTTATTTGACACCTACAATAATCATCCAAGAAAATGAGAGGCTCTGTAATGGAGGTCTATAAACAGGTCTTGCAGGTCATTCCCACCAGCTGGCTCTGCACACCAGGGCTCTATGGAAACGTGACTATAAACACTGTGTTGGATCAAGAGCTGCTCTACTGACAGAAGAGATGAACACTAAAGCAGTACAAAACTGTGTAAGTCTCAGAAAATGATTCAGTCTCTTAATTAATTTTCCATTTTGGTTGGTGGAATGCCCTTAGGTGGCTGCAGTGGGCTCGAGTTTCTTCTTTCTGGGCAGAGTTCACCTTTGCACAAGGACTGGGAAACTCTCCTCTCCCATCCTCCACGCACTGAGAAGCCCAGGCAGGATCCTTTAAGGGAATATTTTCCTCTACCCAAATCATTCTGAATCACACAATTTCTTAAGGCACAATCACATGTGGCTCAGAGGCTTATTTAATTGCCAGTGCAGTGGTATGCTGGGATGCCTGTAGCCTTGCTTTGTTAAGCAATGCCCCTTTCCCATCTCCTGGAAAGTATCCCCAAGTGCAGCTTTCTGTCCTGACAGCCCCCAGTAAAAGCAACCCTGTGTGTGAGCAGCCCTTCTTGCAAAAGATGCAGCATTCCCAGCTGCCTTGTGCTAGGATTCTTCATTCCCTGGGTGGACCAAGCACTCATACAGTAAGGGAGAGCAGGGGAGAAGAGTTGGACATGCTCCCTATCCTTGCAGGATCCAAATGCCCCTGGTCTTCTATCTTTTACCAGGAGAGCTGGAGCAAATCCAACACCAACATTTGTGTGCAGCAACACCAACGTTTGCAGAGTGCTTTTATGCCAGGTTTGCGTGGTTGTCCAAGTTCAGTAGAAACAGTTTGCCTGCTTTCTTTTGAATAATAACAAATTGAGGGCTCTGCTCCAGCTGTTTCTTCTACAATTTACAGCCACATCCTTAGGCACAGTTTTCCCACTGAAATCCTTTACTCTCATCAGGAGACAGGATGACAGGAGTGGAAAGAGCCCCATGTCATGCCCCAGGCCATCCTAGGGAGGGGACAGGCAGTCCTGAGCCTTATCTCTACCAGGTCTTCCCCTACAACAGGCTTGGAGAAGTGACTAAGCTGGGGAGAGGAGCTGGATGAACATGAGGTAGATGTGTAGGAGGTTGCCATTGGGGTTGTTCCAGCTTATGCTGGGAGTCACCTTGACCCAGAGCTACAAAGGAAATGTAAAACTGAATTTCTTCTTTCCATTTCTGCCCCACAAACTGCACAGCATAAAATGCATCACTTTCTCATTTTCAAATAGCTTTTCTATATGCATTATTAATGTAACTAAAACCCAAACCTTCAATTTATCACTCCCTGGATACTCGCACTTAGAAATGTGTGTTATATCATTGTCTGTTTAGAGATGGTGTTAAGTTCTAGCCTGAAAAGAAAGGTGTGGTGTTGGGAACTGTATCTTTCCTGAGAGGACACCAAAGCAAAGTGGTTTTTTTTAAGGACAGAGGTGTATAAGGGTCTGTCCTGATAGGGGTATAGGGGGGCATCAGGATAAAGAGAGGGCATGGCCCATTTTACTCCTTACCTCCAGGCAGGAGCTACAATTTGGCTACTTCTGCCATTGAGCCTGAATTAATGGGATTTGATTTTTCCTCCTTCCAGTATTTTACTGATAAACATCAGTTTAAAACCCAAAATAGCCCATTAATAAATCATGGATATTTTGCCCTATCGTGCTTTCATCTGGTTAAGCCTTAAATTTCTACTGCCCTGAGGAAGACTTTGATTAGGGCTCCATATGGAACCAGAGATGGAAGGTTTATGCAGCTGGAGGTTTTTAGCAAACCATCAGAAGCTTTAGGTTTCACTTTGCTCCTGAGAAAAGCTGATGTCAGAAGAATAGGTTCTCAGAGTCAGACTGGTAGAAAATTACTGACACCCCTAAAAAACCAGTAGAGGCTTCAGTTTTGACCCAGTGAGGATTTTAACATCAAGATTCCCATGAAAGCCAACAGGGTAATGATCCCACAGGCTCTTCACAACCCGTCTTGGATGGATTTGAGCAGCAGATCTGTGCTAAAGGGGAAGGGGACATGATTCCCTTTCCCTCTGAGGAGAAGGGAGGGTGCAGAGTATGCAGCTGTTGGCAGATCTACAGCTTGGTGTGGCCACGGGGCAGGGGCCACCCATTGCAGAGAGCTTTGAGGGATGTGCCACCTGCCCAGCCACTTGTCCCCAGGAGGACTCACCCTGAGCAAGGCATGCAGCAGTGGAGTGACCTGGAATCTCCAGTGCTTTGGAGCTCATCACAGTTCATGCAATGCAAGGGTGGAGGCACAGCACCTTGAGTCCCAGTCTTGCTTCTGCCAGGTGGGAAAACAGCTTCAGAGGCTGAGGATGGGAGCAGAGCAGCATTCACATGCACAGCCTGTGGAGGTCTGTGCCTTCAGGCAGGAATCAGACGGGATAGTTCAGTTGAAACTGGGAGAAATTGCTCCTGCAGCACTCTGTGGAAGGGTGTGAGGTTTCATTTCCAACATCTAGAGCCTACACTCAGCTGCACTTGGGAGAAGCTGCCTGTTCAGCTCTGGGCACTGTCAGCAGGGCCAGGATTTGCCTCCCAGAACTAGCAGCCAACGTCAGGACTTTGGTGTGCCAGGCAGCAAAGGGGTCCCTTCTCCAAACATCTGCCCCCAGCACCCCACCAGCGGAGAAAAATATGAGCACAGGGAATTAAAGTGACAGCCCCTGTGATCTGGCATATGTCACTGCCTCTGAGGCTGATTTAACTGGGCAGCAGGTAGAAAAGACACTAGAGGAGCTGGAGAAATGGAGGCAAGACAGAATGAGATAAAACTTCTTCGAGAGAGTGTTTTACAGTGCGGTTCCTTGGGGGGCTGGGAAGGAAGGAGAAAGTTCACCATAAATGGAAAAAGGTTTGAACTATAATTAATTTACCTTGTCTGGGCTTTTTACCACATTTCCATGCATGAGAAAAAAATGCACCAAAACTCACATGTTCATTATTTTTTTAAGCACACAGGAGATAAGTGGCTCACAACAGATTAATTTGGCTGTATATTTACCCAGAGTATGGAAGGCCTTGTGATGGCTTCAGATGGAATAATCAGCCCAGACTGAAAGGGCATTTATTGGAAAGGCAATATGAAAAAACAGGCTGCTGCTGCCTGAACTGCCTGATTCCTGCAAATTAGCAACCTAAAGGAGAGGTTTTCTTGGAAATCTGTAGGCAGGAGCTAAGCTCCACTGCTTGAACTAAGCCAAATGTGCTTCAGGAGCAGCAAAGGCAGCGCCCTTCCCAAGGCTGCTGGTCACTCAAAGTTGATCTGGGATGTGACAATCAACCCAGGCTCTCTCTGGCTCATACTTCTCCAAAAGGAGGTTGGGAAATCAGCCTAAATTTACCATTTCTAGCACCAGTTGTAGGAGATGCGTGGGTTCTGCAGGTGAATGTATGCTTATACCAAATGAAATTTGTCCTCTCAAAACGGTTTCAACAACAGAAGAGACACTGAAAGATTTGATCAGCCTGAAGCCAGAACTCACATAATCACTTTTGCTATGTAGAAACTGGAGTTGATAAAAATGACAGGATTCCAGTGAAGGCCTGAACTGTCCCCAGGTTCAAGAATTCTTGGATTAAGGGCCAGAATCTGCTAGGAAATCGAGGTTAAACTTTGTTCTTTCCCCTTTGTAGAGTTGCCTATACAAAAAAAAATACTTAGAAGGAAGCAAAGTGTATATATATATACTTCTGCAGCCTAAGAGCTGTTTTCAGTCCTGCATATTTTTATGCAGAACTCAATAAAATGCATTTGCAAACATAATTACAGATGTAGCAATGTCCTCTAATAATGGATTATATAAAGCATGTTATGAAATGCATTCATATCAACTTCTTGGTGAATTATACTACCTGCTATAAGCGGGTGTTATAAAAACAATTATAGGTCTGTGGGAATTACTGGCACAAACTGTGTACCCTTTAAATAAAATACAATTTCAGGTAGCTGTAAAAGGTGCTGTAGAGGGTGGTGAAGTTATTTTGGACATGCTGGAGCCAGCAGCACAGGAGGGGAAGCTGTTCTTGGGGAAATCATAAATGGCTTTCTTGGGGAAAGATAAATGGTGCTTCAAGGTGCATTGGCTGACTCTTGGCTCAAGGCCGACGGGTTGGTCCAGCTGCCCTTGTGCGCCACAATATTTTGTCTTGGATTGTAGTCCCAAAATCCCATCAAAATGTGCAGCTCTATTCACACCTAAGTAATGAATGAAAAATAATTGAAACTGTAGTCCTGAATTATTGCCAAGCATTTATGAAGTTGCTTCAATTTGCTGGATTCCCACATGAAGGCTTTATTCGAAGCCTTTTCAGTTGAATGGAAATTTACTGTTGAATTGGGCAATCTCTGGATAAAGTCTTGGTTTAATTTTGTGAGATTATTTCTTTAGGGCAGAAGGGATGTTATTCTGAGTTATTAGGTTGTGTATTTTGCTGTGTCATGAGAAAAACAAATGGATTTCTTCTTCTACTTCCTCATCACTAAAAACAGCCTCTAGTAAAAGATAAGCAGAACCAGAACAGATAAAAAGGAAGCCCCTTCCCTTTTCTCCTGGCACTGAACCTTTACCCAAAATCTATTTTTTTGTATGGTTCCTGTTGTTGTTCATATATTTCCTAGTTCTGCCTAGGACAGGGAGCACAGTCACAACCACACAAGTTCCCATCATCACGTTTCTTTCCTAGCCAAAAAACCCCTTCCTCAGTCCATTCTTTTTTTTGCAATAACAGATGTCTGAGCAGTTTAAGAAAGCAAATGGACCATGGGTGGCACATCAGTGAACTGCAGTTTAGTTTAAGAATGCAGAAAGACACTCCTCAATGCATCAGTTGCAAGTTTTTGAGGATGAAATGCACCATGCAGTAGGCCCAGAGCCCAGCTCTCTGGAACCAAGAACCTGCTTGCAAATGAGCGAGATGCCCTTTCAAGCTGCTTTCCTGTATGTTTGCCCTATGAAATCCAAGTAGATTATGGTGTATAACCACTGGTATGCAGACATGAGGTTGGGATGCAGCTGGGACATATACTTAGACACAGAAATTGAGATTTATTTCCATGTAAGCAGTTACCCTGATAATTTGCAAGTACATCTTTCCTCCAAGGACCTGAAAGCAATTCACCAATATTGTTGGAGTCTCAGAATGTTCTTGCACTTAAGTAAACTCGTTCATAGAGAGGTTAAGTGATTTATTTGAGGTTTCTCAGTAAATCAGAGGTAGAGGTGGGAAGTGAAACAGGATCATGACTGCAAATGACATCCTTTAACCTTTGGAGGTGCTACTGTGTACAAAGGCCTGACCCCACCAGCCTCACTCATATGAGCAGTGTCTCTGAAGTTAATGGGATGACTGGCGTGAGAAAAGGGCTGCAATATTTCCCTCTTTAGGCCTTTCTCTGTGCAGTGTTTAATATTTCCCCAGAGGTATGTTTGGCTTCACCTCCTACAGGGTGTCTTATAGCAACAACAACAACAGCAACAGAAAAGTCAGTTCCATTTTCTTCCCATAGTGCTTAAAATCAGGTTCCAAGGAGAGAGCTCTCTCTGGGCAGGCGCTAAGCCACGGGGACCTGAGGAGAGTTGGTGTTTCTTGGAAATGGGCTTTGACTTCTCTGCTTTTCTCCTTCACAGGGAAAGAAGGGATTTTGGGACACAGTATGGACCTGCATGTTTCTGAGCTGGTAAAAAAACATAGTCCATATTTCTTCTCAGCAAAAGTTTGGCTCTACCCCAGCTTTAGCAATCACAAAGACTAATACGTAAGAAAGACTGCACTAAAAATATAATGTAAAAATATATCTTTAATAACATGAGACCAGAATTCCCAAATTCTTTCTTCTTCCTCTGCAGAAAAAAGAAAAAAAAAAAAAAAAAAAAAAAAAGGTTTGTGGCTACAAGCCACTTTTTGCTTATTTAAGTTTCTGTGCTTCTTATTCTACTTTAACAGGCTTGAAATGAATGAAGAGGTAGCAGATGAGAGAGTGACATAGGCAGTAAATTATGTAAGTTCCATAAACGTGTGGCAATGGCAGCAGGTTTCAATGCTATTGCAGCATTGAAATAGCAGAGATTTCTGCCGTTAGGGAAGAAAGGAGGGAACCTGCAGCATCTGAAGAGAAATGGGCTCACTGACTCCAGCGCCAGCTCCAGCCTGCAGGGACGGGAGCCTGCCACACTCAGGAAAGGGGAAACGGCTCCTGGAACCTGCACAAGTGACAATCCCCCGCAGCTTCACGGCGACAAAAGGAAAGAGATCATTAACCGTGAGCGAGGAGAGTTTGTGGAGGGGAGAAAAGGGGGGGGAACCAACAAAAAAACCCAAACCAACAAAAAACAGCTCTTTAACTCTGGAGTTTTTAAAAGTGCCCTTGTTTGTTTTCTTGGCAGAGGAGCGGAGCGTTTGGCACCCATCCTTGGAAGGTGGCCCAGCTGCACAAACGCTGGGGTTGGCCCTTTCCACGCTGTTGCTAAGCTGATGGCCCAATAGCCGGCTGGGCCCTCCACACCCTCCCGTGCTCCAGCCGCATCCAGGCTCCAGCCCGCCTGTGTCAAAAGCTTCTTTTCTACCACTTGCTAATAATAATAACAAAAAAAAAAAAAAAAAAAAAAAAAAGGAGCCAAAAAAGTGCGGCGTTTATGCAAGCAAACCCTCCCCGGCTCTTGCCAGGAGCAGAGCAGAGGGGAGCTGGGGAGCACCAGCCCGTGCCCGGCTCCCGCTGGGATGGATGGGGCTCAGCCCCGGGCTCCGGTCGGACTCGTTCTGCACTCCCTCCCTCTGCTCCCACAGCCTCCAGGTATAGGGCAGAAACAAAGGGATTTTTCTCTCCCCCCCACCCTTCTCCTTTTTTCTTTTTTAATAACTTTATCAACTCCGAACCCCAGGATGATTTGTGTGTTTCATACTCTCTCTGTGCTTTTACTCTCGGTTAGAAGTTGGATCCTTTCCATTTCTCAGTTAAAAACTCTGGTTTTTTTCCTTTCCTTTTCTTTTTTTCCCCACTTCTCTCTTTCCCCCCAGTTGTTTGTGGTTTTACTTGAAAGGGCATTGTTAACTCCTTCACCTCCTGGCTGGAAAGGGCTCTCTTGGCTGAGCTGTTTTAGGCATTTCTGGAATAGCAGAATAAAGTGCTGGGTTTCAAAAACACAGAATGAAAAGAAGGAGAGCAGCGATGGAAAGTATTTACATTGAAACTGCTACTGTAAGATAACCCCAGCTAGACAAGCAGATCCCCAGTCATGGATTTACAGGAGCCCTCACCACTTTTGCAAGACACAGGATGAGGCCATTCCAAGCTGGTGCTCAAAAGCATCGATTTAAGGGGTAGAAGGCAGAGGTTTGGTAAAAGCAGGGGAGGAGGTGGCTGTCCTGGCTGCTCCACAATGGAGAGGAGAGCCAGGCCATCACGTGCTGCTGCTGGACAGGGCTGGCACCCCTCTCTGGCACAGTGTGTGCACAAAGCCTTCCTTTTGGGTGAAAAACTGGGTATTCTGGGCTTCTTTGCTGCCTAACTACAGAAAAGGCAAAAGGTGCACTTTTGCACCGGGGCTGTGTTCAATGCCATGTCACACTTGCCTGTGGCTGAACATGAAGTCCTCAACACACCAGGGACACACATAAATCATGGGAAAAGCTGGGCAGATTCTTGCTGGAAGTTGTAAAATGTAGAGGATTAATTTTCCCTGTTGTCCATAGGAGATGAGGGAGTGGGAAGTTGGAATATGTCATTTAAAGCATTTTTTTTCCCCTCCTCATCTAGAGTTGCAGCTGCAGACAGTGGTTATGGTCTCTCTCCCATGGGGAGGCTGGGCTGGGTGCGCATGTCCGCGCCTGCACTGCTCCAAGAGTTTTCCCAGCTGAAGTCCTGGAGCTTTGAGGGAATGCTAGAAACAGAGATGACTTCAATATTTGGCAGCAGATAGGATAAGTTATCTTTTTCCTTTTAAATAGAGCATGTTATGCAAGCAGGTTTTATTATAATTATGGGTATTTATTATTACTGTAGATTATAAAATAATCTTCTTGGCAATGGGAATGTAAATTTAGTGTTTCATGCTATTTGTGAATTAAGTAGCACAGCATTTCTTATGTATACCTTCTCAAAGCACATTAAAAATCCCGTCTTATATTTGCACACCCTGTGGTAATTAGCACATAGCATTTTTTCCTTTTTAGACCTTAAAAAAACCCCTTTTTGTATTGCTTAAAACAAGTGCATATGTTTTCCAGCATCCTCCCCAGTATGATTGCTGTTCCTGAATGTTTCTATGCATGTTAGCATGTATGTTTGTTTTGCCTGTTAGTTCAGTTTTGTAGAACAAATGGAGAAAACGAAAATATAGATTTTTAACCGCAACAAGATTCCCTGCAGACAGGATTTTTTTTATACAGCTATAGAAATGCAGCAGCTCAGAGGAAGAGCACAGCATGTAATTCTACATACATCACAGCCCTTTTTTATTACTCTTACCACAGCAGCTGAATGGAGAATTACAAAAACTATGTCCCTGATTCTGTAAAGATTTTAAAAAGAGGCTTAACTTTAGGCATACAGGTAACTTCAAAGGGAATTAAGTGAAACTAGAAGATGTGAGTATTTCATGACAGATGAATGCATTAGAGAAAATGATCTATACAAAACTTCATCCAGAAGTTCTGGAATTACATTAATTGACTTTGGTGAGCCAAACAAAAGCTCAGTCAAAATTATTTTCAGAATTTAAACCCAGCACTTTTGCAAAATACAGTGTAATGGATATTCCTATGATTGCACATCCGCTGGGTTTCTATAGGCAAAGGGTGAAATCCCAGCACTGTGGAAGGGAGTGGGAGCATTGCCATTGATTTCACTGATGCCAGAATTTTGCCCAAAACACTAACACTTCCTCTGAGTTTTCTTCTATCAACTCTGACATCGTTTTCTGCACCTCTGCTGTCACATTGCACGGGGTACAAGAGCATTTTAAAATTAGCAGTGGGCTTGAGCCTTAGAGCACAGCTCATCTATCAAACCTCTGAATCCATCTGAGAGTTTGATCAGGTGTTTGATTCTGCACAGATACACCTCTGCCCACAGTCACGAATTTGTTGGCACACCTGTTATGACCCAGGTGGGAAATTTTGTGCATTTAGCAAATCCCGGTCTAGTGGGGCAAACTATGCATCAATTTTGTTTCACCATCTAGGAGCAAGCTACGTCAAGTACTGCACATCACTTCATGATCATGCTTAAAGCCACTGCGACAAGAAGCCACCTCAGCAAGCTGTCATTTTAATGTTTTATCCATTTTCTTTTGGTGTGTGTTTGCTCCACATTCCACTGAAGCCTCGTCTCCCCTGCCCACTGCCACCGGCTACGAGGCTGCAGCGAGGCCGTGTCACATAGAATGAACCAGAAAAACTTCACACAAAACGTTCTGATCACTGGCTTCCAGAGGAAAATTCCCTCCTGGGCAGAAAGAGAGGAGGACAGGCCAGACAGTGGTAGGTGACACCTGCACAGGACAACACTCAGCCTCCTGCAGCCAGGAGTGTTGTCCTGGTGGTTTTCTGCAGTGGGAACCCCTCACTGCCAAGGCTCTGTGGGGTGCCCCTACCCATTTATCAATTCAAACCAAGCTGAACAGCTCCACTGTAATACTGCAAATTACAGGCCTACTAGATCATCATTTTAAAGCACTTAAGCTTGTGTTGTCTTTTAGCTTTCTGTTCATCTAACTAGTTAAGGTTCTGAAGACCTAATCTAGTTCCCATTAAGACAAAGAAAAGAATTCCTTTCTCTGAGGTGTTATACCCCAGGAAGCCAAAAACTTTGGTGTCTGCCTCAGACATGCATATCTTACTGACATTAACAGTTCAACCTATAGATTTTTCTTCATCAGTGGGGAAGTTTTATTCTTATCCCCATTTTATAGGATGAAATCTCTTATCCAGTCAAATATGTGAGCATGTGCCAGTTTCAACAGAGCTGGTGGAATCTTTCCAGGATAGACAGCATTTGCCAAAAGTGCAATTTGAGGTGGAAAACTATTCACAAATTCTGATTGAATGTAATGCAGAGTTTTGTCAGAAAGAGAATCAGGGGAAATACTTTTCTCAGGGAAGTTGATATGTTTCATTTCAGTATTTTCAAAATAGCTTTGGAGTTTCTTATACTACTTTGTTTTCAAAATTAACCATTTTACTTCATTATTACTTTGAAAATAATCTGGTCAATTGAATGTTAGACTCCTCTGCAAGAGAGTGAATTGACACTGCTCGAAGTTTCATTTTGATGTGTTGAAATGGAGGGTTTGCTCAACTAGAATACTTGGGTTAAAATTAAATTTTGGATTTAAAAACAATATGAAAACTTCCATTCTAGATCAAGCAATGCAATCTGGGATGACCCAGAATGAAACTTTGGGGGAGCTTTTATGCCTGTTTGACAAACACTTTGTGTGTTTCAGGTTGAACCTCACCTGAATCATTTTTCCAGTTTGCTGTTCAGGGAACAGGTCCCTACAGCTGCAGCTCCTGCAGTTTAACAGCTCTATTGTTTCCACTTGGCTCCTGTGAAACTACCTGTGCTGGGAGTCAGCCACGTGGCTTTGAGTCTCCCTGAATCGATGCCCAAACAAACTTTGGGAAGTCAAACCGGGTGATGGGCAGAGCCCGGCAGGGAGCCCCAGAATCCTGCCTGGCCCTTTGGTGCTCTGAGTTCAGCACCCTTCTTATCCTCCAGGTTTGCAGAGCTCCCTACAACACATCTGGCTTAAGAGGGGAGGATCGGGGTTGAAAGGGGAATTATTTTCTTTTGCAGTTTTCAGTGCTTATGACCCAAATTGGGGAAGTGTGTAAGCTGAAAGAAATGCCTGGGTGGATTTGAAGCTGAGATCAGGGCTACATTTTTCAGTGGTTCTTATATTAGTTTAAAATGTTCTTTTCCCTCTTATGAGCATAACTTCCTTTAAATAAATACACAGATTACTTCTCCTAGTTGCCAAGGGTTTTCCCATCCTCCTATAATAGCTCCTCATAATAATGCAAAATAAGTGATAAAACAAAAATGAGTTGAAATAATTTTGCAATGACTACTTGAACAATTAATCTGCTCAGGGAACAGCAGGAACAACAAAGACATAAATTTAAACATGTACCTCTAAATAGCATAATTACCTTTTAAGTTTCAAACTGTACACATGAAAAAGAATTCCAACCAGCCGAGAGAGAAGGAAACATGATCCAAAGGATGCTTGCACACACCAAAATAGTTTCCACCAAACTAAGTTTTATGAACTTCCCAATGCCAGGCGATATGTATCTGCAGCTCACTCAGACTGCCTTGATTTGTTGCTCTGTGTGACAAGCTGTAGTCTGATCTAGCCTGACATGCCACGGTATGCACAGCACACATACATCATGATAAGACAGTTGAAAACCAAAGACAAACAGCCCCAAAGAGAAAGTTAAATAGCATGATCCAGCAGCGGCCTGCATCCATCAGAGGGAGGGTATTTGAGATGGCACACCTTCCCTTTGCAAGTAAATAAATACTGATTGCATGCTATAGCCGGGAGTGAAGGAGATAACGCCGTGTTCCCACGGACAACTTTGTTTCTTCTTCTCCATGTGTATCAGTTGCATTCTTTTTAATGACATCCTTTTTTATCAGTGCAGTGAGAAAACAGGGTGTCTTGGACTTGTAAACCCCACTGAAATGAGAAGATGGAATCTCTTGCTGCTCGCTGGAGAATGAGGCAAACCCAGCTGCTGCTGCTGCTGCTGTAACACGATGCTCCTGCAGCGAAGATCTTCTGTTCTTTATTACGTTGGTAAAAGCACCAGGAATTCAACTGGCTTCATTTCTGGCCAATTTCAGGTTCCTCTTTTAAGGACACAAAATATTTCTGGGCTATAACTGGAGCAGTTTCATTGTCCAGGATTCCTCTGGCGAAGAGGATGAACTCTTCAGTGCTTGAGGTTCTGGGAGAAACTTCTGCCCAGCTGCAGCAATGTCAGTTGCACTCCCATTACTAAAAAGCTCAGTAGGAAGCAGGTGACTTTTCATTGTTTAGTGAATGAAGGTGTTGGTAATTATGACAAAGAGCTCACTTTGAAGGGGTGGTAATAAAACACCACAACAAAACCACATCTGTTTTACTCCTCACGTCTCAGGTATCACATCTGAGCTGTTTCTGAGGCCCTGGGATGCAGAGGTTTAGGACATTACACAGATCCGATTTTCATGCCTAGAAAACTGATACACACTAACACAGTGGTTTGTATCACCTTTATTTGGGCCACAAAAGAATATAAAAACCCAGGCAAACATGGCATTAATTCATAATGAATTTTTCGGTATTATTTTTATAAAGAGTGATGTTTTGATCAAGTGAAAGCTCTTTGGTCCCTTTGAGTTCAGCATTGTGAGAGTCTAGCTGAGAAGTTGAGAACTTCAGTTTATCTTAAGTTTATCTTAAAGTGCTCTTAAAGCTGTGTCTGTGGTGTTGTACTGCCTCACTTAGAGGAACTGGGATGAAGATCTGGGCATCTGTTTAGTGTTTCTGCGGACTGTGCAGGATGATCACTCATCCAGAAAGAAACACTCTACGTGAGCATCAGTGGAAATGCAGATAGTTTCAGAGCAGCTCTCTTTTTATCATAGAAAAGTGACATTCTCTATGGACCTGCTCCAAAGCCTGATCGTGTCAATGAAAGGACTCCCACTGAATTCAGTGTGACTTGGAGTGGTTCCTAAAAATGGGAACAAAGCAGCAAACTTCATAAATCTTCTGATGTGGTCCTTAAAGCGAGAATTCAGACCCCATGGGGCAAAGGTTTGTGATTAGAAAGACAATTTGGCCTCTCTTTCTTCCTGAGCTGAACCATTCAGGTCTCACTGAAGATTCATTCTTTCAGAAATATCATATGCCAGTCAGCACGAGAGATCACTGGTCTGTTAAATGCTACATTATGCCTTTTACTTTTCATTGTGGTATGAGATTTGATTAAGGCAGTCAATGACCCTGTGTGTAGAAGCAGAAGGGAAAAAAAAAACGCTAATGGAGCCATAGATGTAAAATATGTTGCTGAGAAGTGAAACAATTGAAGGTGTGGAGGAGAGAGGAATTATCACAGCACTGTTGGCACTGAAGTGGTGTTGGGAGGCTTTTATCTGCCATAAAGCATATGCTGGCACTGTTTCATCCTCCACCTTGGCCATAATGCAGACCCTGTTTGTGTAGGAGACTTTCCCAGCATTGGAGCAGAGGGGCACACGGATGCTCACACTCCAGAATCCCAGGCAGTGCTCACACTCCAGGATCCCAGGCAGTGCTCACACTCCAGGATTCCAGGCAGTGCTCACACTCCAGAATCCCAGGCAGTGCTCACACTCCAGGATCCCAGGCAGTGCTCACACTCCAGGATCCCAGGCAGTGCTCACAAGCAGCTGCTGCTCTCAGCAGCCCAGTGCCTGGTTATGGCTACACCCCTACACCTTTCCCAGGGAGGTTTTAAAGGTGCCTAGGAAAATAAAAGGAGTTGTACCTCTTTGTGCCATTGACAGAAAAAATTATTTCCTTTCCTCCTCTCTCTTTAGACCTTCTGCATGTTCCCCAAAACTCAGTGCTCGCTTGACGTGTCAGAGCCCATTGGGAAGGAAGGACTGCTCTCTGCACAGCTTTCTGCCACAACTCTTTCAGCATTTTGACTCAAGGTATTTTGGCTTTATCACTCCCTGGGAGCACTGTAGGTGCCTGTCTCCTGAGGCTCGTGACGTGAACCATCGTGCTGACGTGTGGAGCCTCCTCTCCAAGCTGCTCTGTGTAAGTCATTCAACCTTTTAATTTGATTAGGGGGTTAATTTGCATGGTGCTGTGCGTATTCTTTTGCTGGAATATATATACTATGAAATGTATGATGGAAGTTAATCCAAAGCTAAAGTGGCCAATAAAAGCCAGCTCCTTAAGGAGGAAGAAAAAAGAGCAGAGCTCAATGGAAGAAAAGCTTGGTCTGAGTCCAGAGTCCTGACTCATTGTTAGCCTCCAGAGCGTCCTGACTAGCATCAACGTGTCCTGGAAGAAATGTGATTTTCCTACTGTATTAATGAAAAAATAATAAAATGTAATGCTAAAACAATAGGACATACCAGAAAAATTTCCACTGAGGAATGGGGCTCTGTAATAAGCTCATGTCAGAATGATTTCCATCCTGTTTGCAGAATCTGAGCATATGGTGGAGTGACATGACTTTGTGCAGGCTGTGGAGAAGGGAGCAGCTCCTATAGGTGTGTAGACTCTTTCTTCTATACCAAGTGCTTCAGAAAGCTGGGGAACAGAATATGAAATGCTTTTCTTTTAATGGGAGACACCCAGTCAAGAGAGAGCACTAGGAATGTGCTGTATAGCTGCAGAGAAACGTTAAAACCTCATGGAAATCTGAAAAATGTCTCAATGGCTTTCTAGCCATGTCTCTCCATAACTATAATCTCAAAAATATATATAATTTGGAAGTGACGGCGTCCTGGAAGCTTGACTAGTGTGAGCTCACAGTTATCTTTTGCTTGATCCTGTGAAATAAATTATAAGCAGCAAATCCCAACTGCAGATAAATTCTTCTCCATCTGTTTTCCTATAAGACAAAAAAATGTAGAACTGCTTTCATGCAACAATTGCACAAGCAAGTCATAAGCTTAGAGACGAAGGAGAAGAAAACTAGAATTCTTTCTGGTTTAATGCCAAAGATTTTTAAGATAAAAATTCTCTGAAAGTAACTGCAATAAACCAATGACTGTTGAGCTTAAACAAACCTCAAGTCAAGTTACATTCAATTTCACTTAAATATTCCTTAGGAGAAAAAGAAAACATAAATGCACAAACCAAAATTTTTATGTCTTAATTGTCTTCTTTTTCCCACAATGCGTCCTAAACTGAAATGAGGTCATTTGGATTTTAGTAACCAGTCCAAGTACAGTGCAAAATATGTTTCAAGGTAGAACAAGAGTTCACATCCCAAAAACAAAGGAGTTAGCAAAAATATGAAACTGCGTGAGACTGAATGCACTCAAAGCCTAGGGAAGTATAGTTTTACCTGTCAGAAACAAAAAGTTGGTCTGCATCCATTCCATAGACATAAAATAAACTCAGCAAGGGCTGCACAACAGCTAAAGCCTGAGAAAATACTGGCTAAACTTAGCAGAAGAGTTCCTAAATCAGAGATGTTCTCTTTTTTCAAAGTTTTGCTACATTTAAAAATAAAGCAGGTACAATCCCATGTGAATCAATAATATGTGTAGTAAAAGTGACAAAAGATGCTTACACAGTTATAATTACAGTTTGCAGCTCACTTAAATGCCTTGCATGGACAACCCATAAAGAGAATATGACCAGGCACAATGAATAAGAGCCTGAATAAAGAGAAAAGACTTAGAAGTAAGGCTAATGAAAAATAAACATTCTTGTTCGGAAGAGAGAATGACAGTAAGAATTAAAGTGATCCAGAGTTTCAGGAATCCAAGTGAGTGAACACATACTGCAGACTTTGCATATGAATATCAGGAAGGGATCTAAAAAAACAAACAAAAAAAATGTTTGGTAGTTACATCTGTCCCTCTTTAATCACAGCATTCTTGTTTAGGATTTTGTAGGCAGTGAAGGTTTTTATCCACTTTCATATTTGTTGTGTTTTCTCAGTCTCTATTAAATGTCTATCAGAAGTGCTCTGACCCCACTGGAAATCCAAGCCCCCAAAAAGCATGAAGGGAAATAATCCAAATGTCAAATGTAGCTATGAGCAGTTACTCAATCCATCCAAACAAAAGCAATAAAGCCACATCCTTCTCTTTCCTCCCTGGAGACTCACGTACCCCTAATAATAACCCACCACGGGCACTCTGAGGAAAGGGAAGTGAGGAGGAGCTGTGAGTTTTGACCCCATTGTAGAAAACAAATTGTCTCCAGGCATTTTGGTGAAAGTGCATCAGCTGGTGACACCCCAGTGTAAAAGTCTATGTGAATAATCTGAATTACACCCAGAGATCAGGTGGAGTACACAGTGCCACTTGAAACGTGTATGAGCAACTCAGGAGGCTCTAACAACCCTTCTCTGCATCCCCTGAAGTGTTCCTGCTGTTCTGTAGCTTCTGCATGATTTCCCATCAAGCTGGTATTGGAAAAACCATGACAAAGCAGGAGGAATTTCTCTCCTGATAAGACAGTCCATTCATGATTCATGAGCACTGGGTCTCTGCTGCCCTTGCCCATGACCTCCCCAGCAGCAAGGGATGGTAATAGCACCCTTCTAATTCTCCTGCACAATAAATGTGCTTTGGCAGAAGGTATTTATGTGGCAGTTTTAGGGAAAACACTTGGTTTTCTGTTGAAAATCTTGCACCAAAGACTCTGGCAAGATTACTAGTGTGTAGTAGCCACAAAGGGAGGAGCCATGCACTGTCTGGGGACTTAGTCTGGCAAAAATCGTGGAGGTGATTAATGCCCATGAGCTGATCAGGGCTGCTCTTATGTGTGAAGTTAAATATGTGCCTGCTTGCAGGGTGAGGGGCTTTATGTACTTGTACCTTGTGTCCTTGAAAATGCAGCCTTCACGTGTAAGCACTTGGCCAATGTGGCTTATTCCTCTGCGTGCTTCCCCAAATGTGAATTCATTATGAACCTACCTGAAATTGTCTTTTGCAAATGTGCTGGTTTCAGTTTGTAAGAAAGTTGTTCCTGCTAGTACTGCTGGGCATTTCTTTTGTTCATTTTCCTTTGTTGGAGGCTGACAGCGCACTGGCTGCTGTTTTCATGTGATCATTCCTGAAATTGTTTCGTGCTTGGACAAATGTGTAGGTGTTCTGTGCAGCTTCTTTAAATAGTGAGAGAAACAGTACTTCAAGAATAAAGGAATATACCACAAGATTCTGCTTCTTTCTGCCACTTTTGTCTCTTATTCATGTAACAAGCTTATTTTTACTCCCTTTCATCCCCCACTCGGTTTTAACAAATTTTCCCTTGATTTCATTGATTGTCCTTGCCCACAGTGGCCTTTTATTAATAATTTATTCAATATGTTTATTCTTCTGAAAGTACAGGCTGCCAAGAGAGGTTGTGGAATAGTCATCACTGGCTCACCTAGACACCCATCTATTAGGGATTATTTAAGGATAAGGAAATCAATCCTTCTGTGATTCATGGGGAGGAGGGGATGGATCAAATGACCTGGTAGAATAGTTCCCTCTAATTTAAATTATTCTGTTTTGGGGTTTATTTCTTTTTTTGTTGTTGTTGGATTTGGGGTTTTGTATTTGTTGTTGCTGGCTTTTTTTCCTTTTTTATTTTTCTTTTTTTTTTTCTCTAAAATCTTTTTGATCTCAATTTCCTACTTTTTTTTTTTTTCTTAAATAATGTTCTCTTGTATTCATGTTCTTTGAAAATATGGAGAATTTGCATGAACCAATTTTTATTAGTTCCCTTGAGAATGTTAAAAACTTCAATTAGGTCACAGTGAAGTCTCTTTTCCAGAGTGAAATTCCTTAATCTTCCTTAATAACTTAAATCTTTGAGAAGTGATGTTGTTCTGCAATGCATTTTCCTCAAAAGTAATTATATACCGGCTAAGTTGCTACATAATAGTCAGGGCTGTGTTGTGCTCTGGGTATAATCAGTCCTTGGGTTTTGTGGAGCCTATTAGCCCTGATGGGCTGCAAACACATGACTGTCAGGACGGGGGTTGCAGGCTGGGAGATAGGAATTTCCACTATCCAAGAAGCCAGCATTTTCTATTTGCACAGGAGCCTCTCGCAGTGTAAGCTGGTATTCTGCCTGAATTTCTTAGTAGATCTGCTCAATTGTAATTTTGGGATTATTTTAACAACAGCAGGCAAGGAAATCCACAAGGCAAATGTGAGTTAACAGGCTGTGGAGTGATGCAAGCTCTGCCTTTTTCTTCATGCATGTATTATCATCCTTGCCCAGTGTTTGCTGTTATTTTCCAGTAGAATGCATCAAGCTGTTTAATACTGTAAGTAATCGAAAGCCAAAATCCTAGTATTGATCCTGGGGCACTGGAAGCCAAAATCTCTCAAGCCTGGGAGAAACTCCCCTTTGTGGCTGCCCTTGTGCTGTTTCTTCCTTCCCTTTTGTCAGCTTTGGGGTCATTGCATAACCACCCAGAAACACTTCTACTTTCTGGAATTAAGGGAAAAGAGCCATCCAAATCCTCTTAAGAAGCTTTGAAAGAGCTGCTTGCTTTCCTGTGTGCAGCAATGAGCCCACCGTTAGTGCACTGTCGGGAGCAGAAGCTCTGCCTCATTTTCTTGGCCTCTGCTTCCTGACCAGCTCAATGTGCTCCAGTGCCAGCCTCCAAAGAGGTAAAAAGAGACTCATTGGGCTAAAACATAAAAATAAAGTAATGCCCAAATGGGTTGTTTCTAGAAGAGCTTTTGTGTAATATCAAGAACAGTTTTATCTCCCCCCCAAAGTATATAATGAAAACTAGGGGGGGGCTCCATGGTCTATATGGATTCAAAGTTTCACTCCAGTTTTGTTGTAAGAATTAGGGCAAGCTGCTTGGAGATCTGCAAAAACATGAGGATTGAAGATGTTAGTAAGAAGGGTAAGGTGCAGGGATAAGTAAATGATCAAGTTTTCCCTTGCTTGTCTCCTCAGACTCTATTCCTATTTCTGGTCTATGTGATCTTAAAAAGTGTGGGATTGAGGCAAAATCTCATGGCCCAGACACTCTCCAACCTGAAAGGCTGCCATTAAATAGCTTCTCATTTCTTAATCCTCTAGTTTTATGAGTTCATTTCTTCCCTGGGTATCTTCAAAATGTTTGCTCATTTTATGGACAACAAGATGCAGATGTTTTGCAATTAAGAGCATAAACATTCTGCTTGAGCAACAAGAGTTTATAATAGCTCTCCATCTCAGCTTGGTTGCTGTTATTCATAGGCACAAAGGTAGTTCATGCTACAGTTGCCATCTTGATCAACCTTTTCCTCATTTCACATACAGTAGATAAAGGTGGTGTTTTTTGAAAAACTTAAGAGGTTTGGTTTCCTTAACCACTTCTAACTGCAAAAAAAAATGTCAGGGGGTTTCATAAAGCAGCAAAACCTGCTTCCTGCAGCCACAGCTTTGCTGATGTACCTTCTTTCCCTGCTCTGCATTCTCCTGATATTTTTTGCCACCTCTGGAGCATTGCTTCCACTAATTAAGGTACTTCTATAACTCAGTTGTTCATGAAGTCATGATGAGAAGCCCTGCTCTTCCAGTCCTACTTTTTTTTCTGGAGTAAAGACTCTTTAATCATTCTGTAATAATTACAGCAATGTTTTCCCTTGGCCCTATAGGCATTATTTTGAGGGCAGGCACTGGTGTGGCACTGAGTTTATGGATGTGCATGATTTTGGCAGGGAGGAGAGGTTAAAACATTCCTTCTCTCCCTCTACTGTATTTCCTGTAAGTCTTTGTACTCCTCATTTCTGCTTTGCACTCTGTGGTCACATTTCTCTACACATTCAGTTACAACAGGCTTGATGTGGCATAACCAGAACTGTTCTTGCTCCACTCAGCACAGCAGCCCTGTTTTGGACACAGAAGTGGCACCCCTTATTTTTCTGTTCCACTTGCTCCCCTGAGAAAGAAAAGACACTGAGGGCAGGATGGGACCAGAGGGGTGTCCCATTTCCACAGCATGTCACCCTTTAATGCCACTGGACTGGGACTCCTCTGGGGATTCAAACCTTCTCCTGCACCAGCAGTTGCCTGTCCAAGTGTGCCTGGGGTCACCCTCTGATGAAACATATGCTTATGGATCAAATTAAGAGGTCATGCAAGGAATGGTTCCAGGACAGCATCTTCAGATTTTGTTTTGTATCATATCAGGCATCAAGCATTATGTAGTCTTGCCATGCCAGGATATTTTTACTGTCCTAGAGACTGGAAACAAAAAAATATTTTGTCTCTTGCCTGCAGGATTTGTCCATATTTGTTCCAGCTTAATTTAACTCTGGTTGAATTCAGTATATCCAGTTTCTAGGCTTAGCTTGACTTTGGGACATACACTTACTCTGCTATAACTGTTTATTTCAAATGTTGTGCTTTAGCAAAACATTCCCTGCTTGTAATAAGTGAATAGCTGCTTTCTTACAACACTCACTGAAAGGCACTACAGGAAAAAGAGGTCAGAGTCACAGGGAACTTTTTTATTATCATTTTCGGTTTTCCACCTGGCAAAAATGTGAATTTTACATGTTTACATTATAATCTTTGTTAAAGTCAACCATTACAAAGTTTGAAGCAGGAATAGAAGTCCCATGGCACTCGAATTAGTATTATACAGAAATGCAAACTACTTAAGGGGCCTGGTGCACAGCAGTGAGTTCAAGTCCTCAGCTGGAGTCTTGAGGGTCAAGTTTCTGGTGCTATTATTCATGTTATTTATATATGTATGGACACAAATAAATGTTCATAAACTGGATGTGCACACACACACACATGCATCATGGCCATTTCTAGAGCCCAGTGTTGCCCAGTCTGGCTGCAGATTTCAGTGGAAATCTTGCCTGCAAACCTCACAAGCTCTGTGCTTGCAGGCAAAGGGGAAGGAGGGTGCTGGGCAATTCAGCATCTCTGCACATGAGGCTTCTGCTTGTTACAAGATGTTTCTGTTTCTGTCTTGCTGCTGAAAGAGAAATGAAGTGGGAAAAGGAAGAGGCAGCACGTGAAGAAAGGATCTTTCCCACAGAGGTATTGTAATTGCTGACTTTTGAGTTTCAAAACTATGATTCTTGCATGGAGCTCTTTCAGCTGAGAAGACAGAAACAAAATAATGGCATTTTCTGCCTTTGGCAGGAATAGTTGTTCAACATTGCAACAAAGAAGGGATACATGTGTTGGTATACAGACCTGCTTTCTTCCAGATAGCAGAAATGCCATCCCTGGGCACTGCCTGTCCATGGTTTCCTGAGGTGAGACCATTTCCGTTCCAGCATTCCCCCACAAAAAGACGATTTCAAACATAGCTGGGGATGAGCTGCTGCAGTGGGTTCTTCAGCCTAATAGAAACTCACTGCAATGGGTGGTGTGGAAAAAATGAAATTGTATCAGGTTCAAGTTTATCCCTGTCGTTAAAGAGGTAGAAAACTACAATTTTTTATTTCCCTCAGTATCTAGGAAGTGGCACATGGAATAAAAACTCTGAACTAGGATTCATAGTTTTCACAGGAGGTAGCTTTGACTCACTGGTGGCAACACAAGCTTTGATTTGGAGGAAGAGAAGGAGGTGTACAAGAGATGTCAGTGGCTCCTAATAAAGACCTTTGGCTGTGGTTTGTGTGTGACTCCTGTGTGCCTGTGCTCAGGAAGGACTGATCTGTAGTTACCCTTCATGCAAACCTTCTATCAGCAGCTTTGGTACCTCCTGATCTGATACTGAATGATTGTGGCTAAGCTGTGGAACAACGTGACACAGCTTGTTATAATATTTGGGAAAGGAAAAAGATGGTTCTTCATCATATCCTTGCATTCCTGATTATGTGTGACAAACTGGACCTGTTTAATCCAAACCATTAATGACCCTATAATGCTTTTTAAAGCCAGCCACTACCATCGTTCTTATTTTGCAACATTTTAATGATTAAAACGTTATGGGAGGCAAGCTGATTACCCAGGCCGGGTTTGTTGAGTGGGTGTTTGCGGTGGACAATGGTATCAGCCCGTGTGCTCCTGCCGGGCTGAGCCTTTCAGAGCCTCCCAGCAAACAGCGCTCGGCTGAACTCCGGGTGACCCAGTTGTCTGTGCTAATCGCTGGCTGATTACTGGCTAATCACTGCCTTGTTTAGAGCAGCCAAGCCAAAACCACTCTTTGCTTTGCTGCACTCGAAAGCGGGATGCTGTTTTTGGTGGTCCCCATCACCGTGCCATGACTGCAGCCCTGGTGGGTGATGGATTTCTGGCTCGTCCCACGCCTGGCCCTGCAGCTGTGGGCAGCTCAGGAGTTTGAGCTGGGTGCAGGCTTCCCCAGCTCCTCTGTAGCCCCATGCAATGAGGAAAACCTGTAGAGGTTGTTTCCCCGTGGAATAAGAAAACCCTGGAATAATGTCCTGGGAAAACCCTTTCAAAGTGCAGTGAGCAAGAAACTTATTCACTTGCTTTCTCAGCTCAAGTATGTAAATTGTTGCTAGAAAGTTTCTAGTTCTTTGTGTTACCGTAGGTTGATTTTTGGTGCAGGAATTTCAATATTCCTAATCGTTCTCCCTTATTGGACCCTTCCCTCAGACCTTAACTCCCCTTCCACACCTAAAGGCATAAATACCTGTCTGATCCTGCACCCTGCCTTTTGCCTTTGGCTCCTTGTTACTGCTTTCCTCTAGTTATCTCCAAATACAGTGTACACCTTCTTTTTCGTTACTTTTGCCTTATTAAAATTCCTTTTTGAACACCTGGATGAAGGCTTCCTCTCTATCAAGTCACCACTGGGCAGAGTCCTGAGGAAGCTCGAAGGGGTTTGATGGTCCGGGCTCGGACCCCCGGGAATTTCAAAAGCCCCGTTTGTGGTGTTATCTGCCTCTCACGACTGTTAAAAGTGAGGGGACAGAAGTGCCTGCTGGGTTTGCAGAGCAGATTTTATCCTCTCATCCCCCCAGTACAGTGGAACCACTCCGGAGTTGTGGTCTTGGCTCATCCTTGTCATGGAGTTCAACTCAACATGGATAAAAACGGGCAAGGAGAGGAACCTTCACCTCTATATCTGCAAATGTGTCACTTAGGAGATGCTTGAAATAAATAACACTGCTTAAGTGTAAACTTTTGTTACCAGATTTTTCTTGTGCAGGCAAGAGAACGAAGTAACAAACCTTCCCCTGATAGTGCCCTGAGAAGAGGATCCCATTTAGCAGCATGGTGCATAATTCAGCAAGCAAAATGTGGCTTTAAAACCAATATTGTCCTTGTCCTTGGCCAGAAGGGTGCAGAAAATGGCTTGGTCTTTTTGCCAGCATGTTTATTAAAGGGTTAATCAGCTATATAAGGTTAAATTTCACCCCGGGGATTTTTAGTATGGGCTTTCTGGTCAAACTTATCTTGCTGTCAAACATATACCTGCAGTTTTAAAACAGGAAATAGGGGTTTTTTGTGGTTTACAACTTATGATGAGGGACACACTCATGACATGAGTTATCCTGATCTTACTGATCTAAAAAGCACTGCAGTGACAGCAAGAACCTATCAATTCATGCAAACCTACTAGATCTGACTTTTGAGGTCTTAAAACTTGCTTTTGCTGCAGATACATTATGATCTCATGGATATTTTTTGAAGAGTGTGAAAAGTGTTATGGGTTTTTTTTTTCTCCTTCATTTGTTACTTTGCTAATGCAGCCGCAAGAATAAAAGAATAAATATACTCAAAAGCAGAATGTTGTGTTCTATGATAGCCCAGGTTAATTAATCTGTGCTATGCACACCTTAACGTTTAAATTCTTTAAGTCTACCTGGAAAGGCATCGGATCACATGGGAAAAATAGTTTAACACACCACATTGCTAAAAATACTATCTCTTCTGATCTTACCAGCCCTTTCTGTTCATTTGAGGTGCCAGACAGGAATGACAAGACAAGAAATGAGGCTTATTAGCAGAGATATTGTGTATGAATAAAGTGATCAACCCTCGGTTTGTTGTCCCTCACCAGTTGTCATGAAAGTGAGATGGTTTTTCTGGGTGTGTATCAGAGGAAAAGTAAATCCCTGATGGTTTGAAACACATTTAACTCTGGTTGAAAACACCATGGTCCCCTTTTAAGATCTCTAAACCATGGGTTTCCATGGGCCACAGGGAGTGAAAAGTGGAGTTAACCCCAAATATCTGCCGACTTCCAAGCTGGCCAGCATTCTGATGGATCTGACAGCCCTAAACTTGGATACAAATCCATTCACACATGTCATAAACAGAGAGTATAGAATAGCAGGGCTAAACTTTGTTTGAGAAATTTGCCATTAGAAATATGCCAGGACTTCACAATAAAAGGCAAGATGTATTGAAATTTATGGGGTTTAAAATTTTAAAGTAGGCTTGTGTTTGCTTTTTTGTCTGACCCTGCTCACCTTTGCCAGTGAGAAGGAGCCAATTTATGAAGGAAGTTGGCTTTTCCTAAAGGCAGATTTGAAATTTCATGCATGATGTTAGAATTTCCTAGCATTTCTCCAGGCCAAGAAGTGTTTCCACTCAGTTTCCCAGAAAAAAACACAACATTCAAGGTACATAGTTTTCAAAATGTTGAGATAATTCAGCTAAAAATATTTGCAACATCCAACCCTGGCTGTTAAAGCAAGCATTGTTCAGGAAATGGATGTCTTTGCCAGGGACTAGAAAGACTAGGGTATCTAAGTCCCTCATTTTTCTCTCTGACCATCTCAAGGAAATCCCTGTTGCATTTTTTAAAGTGAAAGATTAAAAGTTGCTTTTTTACTGTTTGTCTTTATGTATTGCATACATAAGCACAAATACCACTATATTTTATATTTATTTTCATGCTATTCAAGAGATATCCAGCAATTATACTGAAAAAACCCTGGACTTGAATGCATAATGCTTTTTTCTAAAATTTCTTCCTGTTTGGATTTTGCTCCTTGTCCTTTCCAGAAAGCTTTGATGGACTACTTGCAGTCTGATTTTAATCCTTTTTCATTGGTAAATGAACATCCAACCTCCTTTGGTGTTAGAAACACTTCTTCTCCTTGGTCCTGGGAATTCATCTGTTCGTTTCATCTTAAAACTCTCACAATGTAGAGCAGATTTTTTTGATAGTGCAGGGTGACACACGTGCTTTTTAAAACAACAGTTTTCTTTATTCTTCTGGCAGCAAATGCCACTGCTGTCAAATAAAGTAAAATTGACTCCCACAGGAAAGCTAAGGAGTCAGATATGCCATCAAATTCTGGCATAGACTGCTTGGAATCCCTTTTCTTGTTTGGCAGGACATGTGCTCAGTCCCTGAACATGCTGCTCAGAAGCTGTTACAAAATGCAGAAGACAATAAATACTAAGCAAGTTAAAATTTTATCCTCTTTGAGAGATAGGGGTCTGGATGTCTGAGGCAGGAGAGCTCAATTGACAAGGACAAGAGATCTCACACCACTCCTGTAAATGAAAAGCTGTTAGGCAGGCAGTACCTTCTCCAATGTCATGTTTTTCTTAGAACTGGGGCATACATTACACACAAATTTGAGATTATCTCCAACAATTATCTAAAATTAACTGTGGTTTTCTGATGAAAAACATTTAGAGGAGGATCTGATAAGGAGTGGGCCTATTTATAATGCTTGCTACGAGAAAGAAAGGTTTGCCACTCTGAGTGAAACCAAAGCGCTCTATGTGTCAGAGGATGAAAGAACATTGGCTTCCTTTCCTTTGCTTATTAGCAGCACTGGGATTTTATCACATCTATCAGTGGTTAACAGAAAAGGGCCAACAAGAAGAAGAGGTGTTCCCATTTCTGTTTATTTCGGTGTGGTACCAGCTGCTCCCTGAACACTTCTGCTCCCACAGAAGCACACTATGGCTGTCACACAGGGCAGATCAGAGCTTTCCTGGCAGCTTTTTAACCTGTGCACCCTCGGGAAGGGGCACCAGCTTGGACAACCAAAGCAAGTTGGTGTCTGTTTGGACCTGCATCAGGGCAAGTCCCACGTGCAACTCAAGGCTTGGTAGAACGGGGCTGCTCCAGCTGCACCTCGAGGGATCTCACAGGAGAATCCTAAACAGCCCCCATCCCCCCTGCTCACTGACACTGGAGGCTGGGTGTCAGAAGCATGAGCTCCTGAAGAGCCATGGGTCCTTCTGGAACACCACATTTATTTAGGTGTGACTTGGCCAAGGGAGCCACGCTCGTGTTTAATTCAAAGGACACCAAAATAAGTGTGGAGTCCAACTGGATATAGTTTTATTTATTGCTGATTATGAGGGGCTGAAGCTATCCCAGTGCAGGTGGGTCAGACCAGCACAGGTGCTCTCCAGATCAGCTGCTCTGGATCTTTCCAGCATGGAATGGCAGAGGAGAAGCAAGCAGTGGTGCTACATGGAGTGTGTTTCCCTCAGTCCAGGCACTGAGTGAGAACAAGTCCCCACGTTTAGGGGCTCCTCAGGCTACACAGAACACAAATTACAGGGATGGTTTTGTCAGCAGACAGTATCAGTGGAGAGGCTCCTTTTCCCAGGCCACAAGGTGTTACAGGTCACAGAATGAGTCTCCAAAGAGATGCTGTGGTTTCTCTCTTGGCTTTTTGCACATCTTGGACTGCACAGAGCTGAATTCAGGGACCTGATCCACATACAAGAGAGTAACAATGAGGAACATTTGAAAGCTCTGATTTCTAAAACCATCAGAAATTTGGCAATTTCACCTCATGGGTAATGTCTACATGGACATATGTAAATTCTTTTCTTCCTTTGTATGAGCCCAAAGAGAGTAAGTCTCACAAAACTCATGTCACCTAAAATTCACATGCTGAACAAATTCACATGCTGATTAAACAAAAAAAAACCCCAGCCATTCCACTTATCCAAAAGGCTGATGGATCTTGACAAACCTTTCAATGAACCCATTGTGGCTTGTCATTTGTAAGAGCCACAGAAACCAGGTGGATTTTGTTGTTAGAAATTTTCCATAGTTCTGCTTATCAGTCATGTGAGCATGGGCAATTATTTTCACGTCATGTTTGCTAGTACTGATTTACTTTGAATTTGACTGGTCTTAAAAAAAGAAAATCTTTAATCTAAACCAAACAACCCTTAATGCAACCAAATGTTTGGATGAAGAAAGGGCAAATGTCTGTGTGTTTGTGAAAGCAGCACCAATAAAAATAACACAGGCACCATCTGAGATTGTAATGCCACCAGGCAATGCAGAATAACTAAAAGGGCCAGTTGTAACTTTGTGAGGTTGAAAGAAATTCCACTGTCTCTTCAGGACACTAGCTTTAACTGGAGAAGAGGTTTACAAACTTTAAAAGCAGTCTCTCCAAAATGTTTGGAAATCTGACTGCTTCTTTTGTTTGTTTTCCACTTTTAGAAAGAACAACTTTTTAGAAATTTCTGCATGAGAAATGTTTCCTCAGCTGCTAAAGCTAATTAGGAGACACAAGGATCAGTTTTGTTATATTTTCCTCTGAATAGAAGTGAAGTTATTTCATGCAATTTTTTACCCAACTCTGCTGTGTGATGGGCTGCATACAGAGCAGTTTATTTATACCACTTTATCTCACACCTGTTTGGATACTGGCTGTTTTATGGTATTTAAACATACTATTTCTTGCCAATTGCTTTATCTCCACAGTTCCTGCTTTTGCTGCAAATGTTTCTTATTAACTCTAGAAGAAACATCAATTGCTCCCTACGCGTTATTAGTGAGGACAAAAATAACACAATTGTTAGTTACTTCCAACATGTTATCACTGCAGACCTATAAAACAGACATTCTTTCAAAATACTGTAGGGGCTCTTTTACTCCATTGAAAATAAATAATACATGCTTTAAGGACTTGTTATTTCACTGGAATTTTGGTTTTAAGTGGGGAAAAAAATAATCCAAAATTCACTGAGTTCCACTGCTGTGCAGTGTGCTTTCTGAGGTATTTTGTGGAGCACACCTCTCGAGCTGCAGACCTAGAACACAATGTCAGGCAGAGCCCCACAATGGGGGCACACAAGATTATTCATGCAGAAAATGTGAAATCCCTCAGGGTTGCCTTCCTCTGGTCTGGGTATTTCTCTCTTGAGCCTCCCTTCGTGGGTCAGTGATTTTCAACCCTGCAAGTAGGCAGGAGGTGGGGGCACCCCTCTGCAGATGCTGCTATGGGGCTCTCACTGCTCAGAGCCCTCGGCAGCACTAAAGGACTTTTACTGCCCTGAGCCCCTCTGGAGAGCCCTGCAGTGTGCAGAGGTGACATGGAGTCACACCCACCTGGCAGGGATTGTCCTTGGCATGGAGGCCATGTGGATGCCTGTGCTTCTCATGCCTTCACCCTGCCACATCAGCTGCAGAGCCCTGAGCTGAGCAAGCCAGGACAATGGTGTTGTGTGTACCCACACCTGTCCTTTAGGCAGTGTGTCCTGGCATCACCATTCCCAGGACAGAGGCTGCTTCCAGCTGGTCCCAACTGCTATCAGCACAGGCTGGAGCTGAACCTTCAACCTCTATCAATTGCCCATAACCCCGTATTGTATTGTTGTATTGATGTCTAGATAGAGATCAGACAAGGGGAAAATAAGTGCTGAAGTGGGTGTTCCTGGCTGCAGAGGTCTGGATCTTTACCTCAGCATTTGCAAAGCCTGATTTCAATGCAGTTGTCAGGCAAATGTGCCCCGATGCAGCTGGGACACAACAGGACTGCCTGGAGAGAGGAGTTAACTTTCAAAGCAAACTGCCGTAGCCAGGGTGCCTCACTTCAGGACTGCCTTCTGAAGTGGATTCTTTCATCCACAGCCAGAGCACACACCACCCTCCATCCTTCTTCCTTGGGTGGTGTTTTTACTGGAGGCATTGCTGGAGCTGAGCTTCATTTTATCCTGCCTTACTGCTACTGTTTAAAAACCTGTCCAACTTGAAGACACGTGTGGATGTTGCATTTAGGGCTCCAGCTTATCATCTCGTTTCTTTATAACCAAAGTAGCACCATTTAAAATTACCTACATACCTGGTAATGAAGGTAGCCCTACATGAGCTCTTCACAGCGAAACTTCCCTTACCAATCTGGGATTTTACTGCAAAAAGCAGAATTTCCAAAGGATAGAATTTCTAATCTGAACTTGCCTTCAGTGATCCTCAAAGGCTGGAGTTTAGATCTGAAACCACAAACTTAATAGGATTGTTTGTTGGCTGGGTGTTTTTGTCATTTCCTTTAGGCTTTGCTGTATCAACATGAAACTCAAAAAGCCCAATTTGCATTTACACTCAGGTGCATTTGCGCTCCCCTTTGTTAAAACAAACAAACAAACAAACAAACAAACAAGCAAACCAGTTTTTCAAATCTCATTCCCTACAAGCCTAATGAGAGGTTTCTTCCACTGAAACATCTGGTTTTAGTCACTGCTGGTTGCAGTATACTGACAATTCCTCTGTTCTCAAAATGCAGGGAAAGCAGCGTTAATCCTGGGCCTGGGGATCTACCACAAGCTCAGCCAAAATAGCTCTTGTGACTATAATCATTCATTGCTCTTAGATACTTTATGGTGCATCAGAAAATGGATTCTATTTATATGAGCATTTCTTAAACTAACAGTGAGATTTTTGTGCAAGTGAGAAGCAGGCTCCAAACCTGTGCACATTAAACAGAGATGTGTGACTGATGAATCACTCAAGAGCCAACAGTGCCTGATTTCATTAGCTTTATTAACTTCTGTAACACAAGCCATTTAGTAGAGGCCTCATCTTCAAGGAAAAGTTTTTTTAAAGATTTGCAGAGGAGAAAATAAAAGTTAACTCGTTTGGATGTGAGATGTGCCAAGCTACCTGCAAAGCACGGTACAGCAAAGTGTCTGCTCAAAAATGCTGTAAGAGGTTCTCCTGTGCACTGTGTGCTGCTGCTGGTAAGCCTAGACCTGTAAATCACACTGCAGCCACGAACATTTTCCAAGTGCTTTCCAACAATATATCACATTGCTCACCATTTTAAGACTGTCTGACAGGAGACTGTGAGTACTGGTAGCAAGTTAAATAGATTTGGGCTGGTGACACACACCCATCATCTTTCCATGGTTCAAATTTAAATCTGTTTTCTCACACTTTCATGGTGTTTTAACATATTTTTCTTCCTTAAATTTGTTGCCATTAGGCAAGAATGACCTAAGCTAGATTTTGAAATGTGAACGGTTTTTTTTGTTGTTGTTGTAAGTCACGTCCAAGCCCAGAGGACCATTTGTATATGTTACTCATATAAACTCACAAAAACAAGGACTCTTAGAAGATTTTGGCCAAGAGAATCTAAAGAATGGGATTTCTTTGTGGTTGAACATAACCCTTGTCTCCATTTCTCAACTCAAACCCCAGACTAGCCCTAGATTGAATCCACTTCCAGGCATGAACATCTTTCTCACCCTTCCATATTTTATGCTGGATTTATTTTTGACATTGGTTAAAATCAGTCTGGTTTCTTCGGTATGGACAATCCTGTCTGATTTCAAGATGTTCACTCAATTGTTCACCTCTGGTTTAAAATGTTGCTCAACCCACCAAACAATAGATACTCAAGGAAAGAATTCTCAGTGTAGGAGAGCTTGGATATTCTTTACCATCACAGTGAAGACTTAAGTCCCAACTCAGTGTTTTCATAATTTTACACAGTTGCTGCAATTATTCATCTATAGTCAGAACTACAGCTCTTGTTTTACTGCTTAATGCTTAAAAATCCTTAACAAGTGTCAAAGCAGAAATGAATTATGTTTTATCTATTTCAGAGCTCATAATTAAATTGCTTTTTTCCTCACTAAGACAAAACCAGAGAAAAAAAGCCAAACTTCTACCAAAAAAACTCACCAATTGCATATTTCCATCAGCACACTGCAGAAATCAAGAGCAGTTAATAGAAGCCTGGGTGTAATTATTTACTGAGCAGTTTGCAGAGCACCCGTGCCCACTCTGTTTGTAAACTGGCCAATGTTCTGACTCACGTAGGAGACACATGGAAAATGCTGGATATCTGTTGTACAGAACAGACCTGTTGTTCACTGTAAATAAATAAGACTATGTGGGATGTCTCCCAGAGTTTACACCACATCACAGCCCCTCTTACACAAGAGATCTGTAGGCACAGCAGAGATACCAGCGTGCCCATCTGCACCTTCATCATCCCTTTATCACAGGGCTGGTCACAGCTCTCCTCTTTGTAGACAGGTAACAAAGCCAACACCAAATTGTCTGTTCAGCTCCAAGCACTGAGCAGACACAAACCATGTATAAACCACCTTCCTCTTCAGCAGGGCAGAAAAAGCTCAGCTCAGCTCCTCTGGCACCTCCGGCAGGTTTACAGCCCAGCTCAGGGGCAAGGGGGAATTCCTGCAGCACTGCCCTCAGAGAGCCAGCTCTTTGGAGAGCAGATGGAGACAGGAGTGCCCTGGCTTGTCAAGGAGGTGCCATCTGTGCATGTAGCTCGAGGAGTGATGCCAACCAGCTGCTGATGCTGGGGAACACGGAGCTGAGTGCCACAGAGGAGTTCCGCTCACAGCAACAAATCCTTGCCATCATGGTCTGGGAGCATCCCACCTAAAAGCACAGCTCTGTGCAGGGCTAATGCTGCTCAGAGATGAAGAGCTGAAGGGGTTCAATTCAACAACCAAAGTTCCCTTGGAAAGGGTTTAAGGGTGTGATTGAAAAGCCACTGAGATGAGCAGTGTGACCTGCCACTGGCCATTGACTTTGGGCTGGCTCACACTGGTGAGAATTGGGCCCCTCCCTGCCAGACCCCTTTGGCTCACACTTTGTGTCTAATGTTCCAAAAGCCTCATGTATTTTTAGAGTGTGTTCTCAACTTTGGGAGGTGAATTGCTGGGGATTTGTTTCTAATATAGGTAATTTAAACCAACTATACAAATATGTGACCTTTGAAAACACTGGTGGATTTTGACATACTTCAGATCGAGGATAAGGCTGTGGATAAAAAAAAACAAACAAAACAAAAAAAAAAAACAAAACACAAAAACAAAACCAAAAAGCTAAGAAAATATCCCCTTCTGTTTCTGTTTATAAACTGCAATTATGAGGCAAAAAACCCCAAACATGTCTTGTTGTATCCTTTGTTGACATACCAATGTTGGTCAGTGAAGGAAAACGGACTTGGAATAAATTCATGACCCTTTTTGTTTCTGAAGGGGAATTCCCTTGGGAATGTTATTTTTCTAGAAGCCTGCTGCACATAATAGATGTGCTTTATCTCTTTAATGATGGCTGTTGTGAAGCTCATAGAAGAGCAATTGCAAGCTACACTGCAGCTTCAGAAAGTTGTACTTTAACACACCAATTACTATTAATGAAACACTTGGAAAAAGATTTACAAAACCAGGCCATCTCTTTAATTATTAGCTGTGCATTTTTTTTCATTCAGTAATTTTCTTCCTGACCTCACTGATATTTGGGGAAATCAATTAATTCTGTTGAAATCCATTGGTTCATACAAAACTGCAAGGAAAAGTTTCTTTGGGAAAAAAAAAGCCACATTAAAAAATATTTTAAAAGCCTAATTACCAGAAGAACTTCATCTCCATTAAGGTCTACTTTTTGGTCCTTTATGATTTTCAAGTCTTTAGTAAGAACCAGATTCTAAAGTAAGATTAGAGCAGTGCATCAGTTTCCAATTGATTGCCTTACAGATGTTTAAAAGGAAGTATGTTATCAATAGAGATTATTATCTCTATAAAAATATTCAGTGAATGCTAATGTTATTCTTTTCTAATTTAAATGTAAAGATCAAGCCAAGACCCTGCTTGCTTGAAGTCAAAAAAACCCACTATCAGTTGAGCAAACTGCTACATGAATATTTTTAATAGATTTTTTAAATTATTTTTTTTCATGCAGAATTCAGATGAGATTTCATGTCCTGTTCTAAGATCAGTACTTGAAATGAGAACATTGCTGTCTCACATACACCTGGACCTGAAAAACTAAAATATCCAGAAAGAGAACTGATTTCAAGTTATCTTTCTTGAACTTCATTAATTAAATAATTAAATAAATAATTTTTATTAAAGTGTTTCTAGCCCAGAAATCTACTATCCTACAGTACTTGGGAGGGAGATTGGCAAATAACAATGTATTTAAAAATGGTGTTAACAAAATAGTAAAGTCAAAGCATGAGGGTTTGGCTACCAACATTTTCAATTAGTGCCAGCTGTGTCTGGTGCAGCCATGAACATTAATCAGAAAGGAGAAGACACTTACCACATTTTCTTATTTTTTGCTCTAATTTCACTGAATACTTTTGTGGGATTCTTCAGGCCACCGATGGTCAATAGACCAGATCTGATTTGCACTACTTTAGAAGGTAAAAGTCTAAATAGCAAAACCCAGCTGAGCTCACCACAAATCCAACTTGGCCTCAGAACAAGTCAGCAGGGCCTTATTCCTCTGTTGCTGGTGACTTGTCCAGAACATTTTGCAAACAACTGCCTCAAAACTGAGCCAGTTTGGAAGGGGAAAATAGAGGGAATTGGGAATCTTCAGAAAAGAAAATTGGTTTAGTGTCCCATTGATGGACTAAACCGTAAACCCTCACTTAACCCCTCAGATTTTTTTCTCTTTGCAGAGGGCGGCAGCCCAGGAAAACACAACTCTGGAGCACACCTGGGGAGAGAACAGGCTGGGATGAAAGGAGCAGCCAGAACGTCCTGTACCACATACAGGCACAGCCTTGTTACATCCTGTGGGATCTGCCCAGCTCCGGAGGAGAGCAGAGGAACTCTCAGCTGAAGACATGTGGGCTATGCAGAGCCGGGAGTGGGCAAAAGGCACAGCTCCTTATTCCGTCAAGGACTCCACATGCCAGTCTATGCAATCTGATTTGCAATCAATTGCAAGTGATTACACATTGTTTATCATCGATTGGCACAAGGAATCCTTGAGAGAATAATGAGCTGCAGCTGATGACAATCAGGGACTACTGTCTCATTGCAAGTTTGATTGCACATCCTTCCACTGGTGCAATCGAGCACCCACCACCACCACAAAGCACAACTGAAAATAAAAAAATAAATAAAAAATAATATAAATATATAAATAAATAAATAAATAAATAAATAAATAAATAAATAAATAAATAAATGTTGGCACCAGAGAGCAAAACATCAAAAGCCCTTCTGGAAAATAAAGTCTGAGTGGAAGTTCTTGAGTATAATGTTAGAAAGGTTAACACCGTTAGAATGCTTCGTGTTAGAAATACAATAAAAAGGTTTCAGTGGGTCTTCCAGCTTCTCTTTTGACAAAATAAAGTCTGGACAGGGGGCAAACATTTCTTTAAACAAGCAGGAGAAATTTTGGACCAAGGTGTCCAAAGGAAATCTATTGTTTTGAAATAAAGACTGCAGCCAAGTTAGAAGTTTAGAAAGAAAAATGGAAATTTTAGGACAATTTGCTAATACCTCCTGGTTATCAGAACCTCACCTCTTCTTCTCAACATAGGCAGCCTTTCTATCAGCAAATGCACAAAGAGCAAAAGCAAATCATTTATCCTGCTGGAGCTGTGAGCTTTATCAATTCGGTGTACAGCTCCCTGCATGTGAAACACCCGTGCCTGTGTGTTTTAGAAAACAGCAATTAAAGTTTCTGTAAGCAGCAGGTCATGGCCAACACTTTCATCCCTGGCTTTATGTTGTGGTTTAGGGACAGAAGCCATTAAGGATGGTGTATCCATTTTGTGCCTGGCATGGTGTACGGGGTGATCAATGCCTGCGACAGATTCTGAAGTTACAAAATTACTTTAAAAGCAGCAGCAAATGCAATCATGTCTTGCATCTGTCCAGTGCCAATGATTATGATGAAAAATATACAGATCCTTTCATTAAGGATTTAATTTTAGAAGTTTACATTCAAGTTAAGTCTTGAAAACTTTTTTGCTGTCCCAGCAGTGTCAGCAGGAACTTTGCCATTGCCTGTGCTGGAACTGAGATGTTTGCCTTCTGATCTGTAAATCAGCCCCCTGAAAATAAAGCAAAATCATTGCTTTGAGATCTTGTGTTTCGTGGAGCTGTCACATAGATCTCACTGCCTCTGTGTTGGCCAGCTGTCCACCCCCTCCAGCATGGGTTAATTCCCTTTGTAGGACAGCTTGTAGCTATCCAGGGTCTGTGACTCCTAATTTTAGCATTCCAGACAACATGGATTCCATCTGGGTTATCTCATTTAGGTGATTATTCAAAAAAAGCCTCACTATTGTGCAATATTTTGGAGTAACAATCATCTGGTGGCTGAAGCAGGTGCCCAGAGATCTCAATAAATCTGTGAAAATGAGGAGATAAAGATTGTTTCGTTACGTGCCAGAGAAACATCCAAGTGACCAGGACCTTGTTTTCCCTGGATCTCCCCATACCAAGCTCCTTCAGAAACCCTCTTTGCAGCCTTGTGGGCCCTAAATAAAATCCTGACAGTCTTATTTTACCTTCATCCAGCTGCCCAGGCAGAGCAGAGCCAAGTCTACAGGCTCCCCAGTTCAGTCTAATGTTTAATTACACCCACAAACTCAGAAATGTCCGACAAAAGTCACCAAGCATGACTTAGTCCTCTCCTTCAGTGAGAAATGTCAGGTAGAGCTGTACCAGCTTGTTAGCACAGAATACAATGTGCCTGGTCTCAAACTGTTAATCAATATCTCTATCTGAGAGGTGACATTTCAACAACTGTGGAACGCTGGAGCCTGTTAGGATCTCTTTTTTTTTTTTTTTTTTTTAAGTGTCAGATTATAAACTTCATAAATAACTGATGAGCACACCTCTAACAACACCACGTGTGTTTGTGTGCCTGTGTCAGCACTTTTCTGGATGTAAGCACGGTGACCCTGGAAAAAATAGAATGCACTGCTTTACACACTTGCCCTGTGCTGTAAAGTTTTAATTGAGCATTGACATACCCTGAGCCTTTTAACACCCCCAGACCCTGGAGAGGTGAAAGCAATCATAGAGACATAAGCCTGGAAGAGATCCGGAGGGGTTAATTGGTCCATCCTCTTGCCCCAAGGCCAGAATTAGAAAATCCCCTGCACATCTCTGTTGAATTCATTCCTTAAAACCACCTTGAAATGGAACATCCACCACCTCCTCAGGCAATCTGTTCCACTGCTTCTAATGTCCAAACTACCAAAGAGGATTTTCCTAATATTTAATGTGATAAACTTCCCTGAGTTTAACCATACAGAAAAATAACCAAGCAGGGCAAGATGAAAATGGAGGGGAGAAAGGGATTGGTGTGAAAAGGGGAGCTGGATGAAGAAAAGAAATATGTTTAACTGGAAAATTTACTTGAAAGGAAGTGAATGTCAAGAGGAAAGGCCATGCAGAGGAGGACATGTAGCTCCCTGCACAAGGCTGTAAGAAAACATTTTCTGGGGGGAAGGAAGAGAACCTCTGAAAGTGAGAATTTTCCTTTCAATATTTTTCCCTTTCCCCTTTTATGTTCTCTATACCCTCTCTCTTTTTCACCTTTCCATGCTTCTTAGTATTCCACTTTCTAACTGTGCTGTAGGTTCTGGGGTTTTTTCTCCTATAGTTATAGGATTTTTTCTTCTATAGGTTTTATTGACTAAACAATGAATTAAATTGTCAGGATGCAATATGCCCAGGGAATTTCTGAGGCCAAACCAGCACCAGTGACTGCAGATGAATGCATACTCCAGTACAAAAAAAATTTAGATGTCTTTCTCTGCTTGTACATATTAATACCTACTTACACATTGTGAAAAGCTCAGGAATGAAAAATTTTAACCAATCTTATATATTTGGCATAAAAACTTGCTTTTGAAAGGCTTTTAAGCATCATTTTGTTAGGCCTCCCAACACCTCCCTGAGACGCTGGAAGTCCTTCTTTAAATGAAATGATAAAAGCAGTGCAGGTAGATATAAAAGGAAAAAAAGAGAAATGAAATTAAGTCAAAGAGAAAATGCTGCTAAGAAAATACATCTCAGTTTGTTGTTATCAGGCTTGTGGTGCAAGACAAAAATGAAGCTTGTTTATGACTTTGACCTCTCAAATGTTGCAATGACATTGTAATTTAATCATAAGCTAATGATTTACCAATTCTCCACTTTTGAGTAACAGAAAGCCATTGTGAGAACAGCAGTCAATTTTCAGCTCTACTTGTGTCTTCATCGAGGCTATAAAAACTTTTTACAAAAGGCCACAAGAAAACCAGTGAGGTGATCACACACAATAGGAGAGCTGAAGTTATCAATAGAGTAATTTACAATAATTGTATTTGCAAATTGAACATCATTACAATAACAATAACTATAAAATCCCAAAAAGATACTTGATGCTCTTGAGTAATTACATGCAATTAATTTGTATCTAATTCCAGACTCTGGCACGCTCTAGCCTAGCCTTTCTCAGAAATACTTGCTGGCAATGAAAAAATAAGATGCTGCCCAGGCCACCTCTGCTGGGAAAGCTTTATGTTGTGCAAGAAGTGTTCAGATTTGGCAAAGAGAAGCCGTGCATCTGCAGGGAAACCTCTGAAGGATCCCAGTTTGTCCCTTGTACACGTGATAACAGCATTTATGAGATTATTCCAGTCGAGGTCTTTGGCTCCACCTTCTCACATCCCTCCTGCTGGCTCGTGCTGAGCTGTGCCCCCACAGCAGCCTGGACACAATTATTTGGCAACAAATAATGGCCAAACCAAGAGAGGGAGGAGAAGACCTTCTGCAATCTTAGCTGGTGTTTTCCTTTCCCACACTGATGAGTGAGGAGCAGGAGAATTTGAGCCTCCTCTTCACAAACAGTAGAATGTTTGTCACCAAATAGTTTATACTCCCACATATTAATTGAAGAAAGGAACTAAGGATTATTTCTGGACTGTAGCTCTTCTTTTGGCTAGTTCTAGGGAGGTTTGTGCAGACCTCCAGAGACAAAGGAAACTAAACAAACAGAGGGAGAAAGGAAGAGTGTGGGGACTTTGGAGAATGTAAAGATTTTAGAGTCCAAAGGAACACATCAAATGCAAGGGCTTGGTTTTATGAGTATATGTTTCTGACAAAGATATATTATTCATTATTAATCTATATGTCTTGACCCAAAGTTCTATGTTATACCTCACTATGGATATTGATTTTTATGTACTTTGCTCTGTACATGTTCAGTTTCAGCTTCTGAAGGATGAAAGGGATTGAGGCAGAGAACAGTGAAATGAGAAAGAAACAGACATTTTGCTTCATGATACACTGACCTAGTGGTGGCTGAGATGATCATCCATTAGTATACATTGATTTTTTTTTTTTTTTAATTCAACCTATCAGACACAAGGAAAAGTTACGTTGTCTCTATGAGCAGACAGACATTCCGGGTGTACCAATGGACTGGCTTGATTGGTTTTGGGAGCCACTACCTGTGCAAGAAGGTGTGATGAAAACGTATACTGATCTACAAAGATGTTGGAAGAGAGGGATTTTCTGCCCTAACCTCCTGCTAGTTTAAGTAGGAGGAAAAGGGAATCCCCTGGGGCAGAAATCATGGCATCTCTGCAGGCTGCAGTGCCCAGAGTGTGTAAAGGCCCTGGGCAGGGCACTGCGCAGGCAGCTGCCTCTCTTTGCTCCCCATGTGGATTTCAACATGAAAGGTGTGTGCTGCAGGATCCGAAATCACAAGCATCAGTGGTTGTTTGCTGTTATTATAAGCAGCCCCTGCTTTTCCTCTTGGGCAAGAGTGTGTGTGTACCTGTGTGAGTACACATATATGTAAATACACATATGTAGAGGTATGCAGATCCTATAAATAAAACCAATACCATCTACAAGCTTGGCTTTGATGTTAACGCAGAGAAACAACGCGTTTTATTTGGAGTAGCTGGTGAATAAATATTGTTGCAGGCATCAAATAACAAGCGAACTTGAAACTACCCAGCACTGCAGCTCTGTATAATTAGGTCAGTGTTATAGCTAAGGGGAGGAGGAGCCAGCCCTGAATGATGCAAAATCCTGAACCTTTCAATTAGAGAGGTTTTTTCTGTGGGGTAACTGAGCATCACCTCTGTCTGATGTTGAGGGAGACCTGCTCAGCGCTTGAAGTTTTTCTGGAGGGATCCGTAGAAGACAAAGCTGTGACGTGCCCTTCTCTGCTTGCTTGGAGTAAACTATCCAAAAGCACTCCAGATGTAGAAATGACTGCCTGAGTGGAAGAAATGATGGATAGAGGGTAAATCTACCTGAAACAGAGCGCAGTTAACTGCAGCAGAACATCAGTTTGCAGGTTTTTACATTTTAGCATATGCATCAGATGCTCCTGGGAAGGGTGACACTTAGAAAAGGAGTTGTAATTATTTGTTTTGGAAATTAAGTTATGTGTTAAAGAACACATGTGCCTTGGGACTTGTAGCTCTAACAGCCACTTAAGTTTCAGTAAATGGAGTGAACAAATGAACTGAGTGAAAATGAGAAGAAAGCTTCTGACTCATATCCTCTCTCTCCTGACTGTAATAAGAAATGTCTTGAAAGCAAAATGTATTATTTTATGTTATCAACAAACTCCCCATAGAGTTTATGACAGAGTTATTTACCTCCATCTGAATGTTAAGGAGGGGTTAGGGACAGAAAAACATACAACTTTTTGAGATGTTTCAAGAATTTGGTTGTGTGCAGATCAGAATGAAGCTGTGCTGAAGTGAAACAAAGTATAACCTGAGAGAACATTAATGATAGCTACATGCTTAAGGAACTAACTTGGCAGGCCAGAGACCCAGACAAGGATCCCCAAACTACTTGCAAAAAAACCTTTGTCTAGAAACTCACACCTTTTGGCAAGAAGTTGTGATTTTGACAAGGCAGCTCTTTTCAGCAAAGGTATTTTAACCAGCTCACCAGCATGTTAAATTCCCCTCTTCTCATTCTCCACTTGACTTCCTCCAGTGTTTTTGGTTGCAATTGCAGAACAGCAGCAATCAATAGCCCAGAAAATTGTGGTATTGCATGTCACTGTAACGACTTGAACGCTGGTATCTGTGTTCGGTTCTTATCTGGCTGTGATGATGCCTCCAGATTGGAAAAGAGGGGCACTTGCAACAAAGCTCCTCTGAAATTGCCCTCCCAAGGTGTGCATGAGGCACTGGGAACCTTGTGACAACAAGCAACTCAATCTTCAGTTCCTCATTGTCTTTGTTCAGGTGAGTCTGTCACCTGCCCAGAGGACTTGGCAGAGGAGCTTTCCTGCCCTTGGCTCTTGAAAAGGGGGTGAGAGGGAAAGGTGCTTCTTCTGTGCTAGGAAACTATTTCTCCAGCTTTTCTGAGGGATTTTTAAGTTCCATCCATTTCTTCCATGAGATGGAAAATACTGAAATTACCTGGAGATCACAGTGAAATGTGAATATGTGTGAAATGCACAAGTACTGTGTTGACTGTAGCTACTCGTATTTTCCTAGCAGGTCTCGCAGATGCAATGGGGTTTATGGTGGAGTTCTCTCTCTGAATAAGATCTTGCCACATTTCTATCTCCTGAACTACTGTATTCCTTCATTTCCAGTTCTGTAATATCCAAAAAGTGCAGTAAATTGTGCTGCTAATCTCCCAGAGATTAGATATCATATAGCTCTTGTGGATGCATGGTACAGGCTCCAGCTCAGTGGGGAAAAGGGCTGGGTTCAGGAAGATTGCTTATTAGAAGTGAATTTTCTGTGAAGAAAACGGGGAATTTGATGGGAGAAGGACAATAGTTGGGTTTTTGCACTATTGCCAAATTCATGTGAGCACATGAAGGGCAGCAAATGCACAGAGAAGGCTGTTTAGGGGATTCTTGGTGGAATAGAGTAATGCCACTTATCACTGTGGGTTAGTAGAGGACATAAGCAGCCTGTTAGCAAAAGGGGCATGCATTGTTTAAGAGATTCTTTGTTCTTCCTCTTTCTCATCCCTCTCAGGTTTAATGAGTGATGAGAAAGGTATTCTGATTAACTCCTTAACGGGAAGAGAGATAGAAACCTGATTTATTTGCTTTCTATACTGCTCTGAGAAGTGTTTTGTGGCAGTTGAATTGGTTAATGGTAGAAGTCCTTACAATTGCTCTCCTTTGCCTTGTGCTCTCCAAAGTTTTGGGGAAGGAGCGTGGTGCAGATGTGGTGCTCGATGTCACTGTCTCTGACAGGTCTATGGAGGAGGTGGAAGCAGATGTTTAACTCCTGTTCTGTGCTTCTCAGCAGTAAAACCAGCTTCAGTGCAAACCCAGCCCGAGGTTCTGGGCTTCCTTCAGTGGCAGAGATGGAAGATGTCTCTAACCAGACCCCAAAATATGTGTGTGTGTGTTCTCCCATTCCCAGCTAAGGCCAAGTTTCTTCTAGAGCTAACAGTGGATGCCTGTGGGCTGAGGACATCATGCATGGTGTGATGTCACCAGGGCAACCTTCCTAGAGCTAGAATGAAAATCTGGTGAGATCAGATTAAATCATATGTCATGCTTTCAATAAAGCACATTTTCTTTACCCCAAGTTTGTCTCTGGAGATGACAATGAATTCCTTTGATACAAATGAAGAAGGAACAACTTCTGCTAAACACTTTTGTAGGAGTTTCTTCTTCTCTTTCTTTTTTAGTCTGCAAGAATCCCTGTGTATGCTGCCTTCATTAAATACAGAACTCTTCACCCAGCATAGTTGAGAGACAGCATTTTACAGCCTGCAATTGGTGTTTTCTCTCTTTAAAAGGGTGCTAACAGAAGGTTACAATTATACATACATTTTAATATGTAACCCTCTATTGTAAACAATTCACTCTTAATATGCCTGGCTTTTGTTTGCTATGAAGTTATACATTATACCTGGATAAATGATTCGCTTGGCTGTATAGTAGTTTCTCCATATAGGTACAATCTCACCCCAGTCATTCTAGATTATTTTTTAACATAATCTAATTTTAAAAGAAAACCTCCTCCATGTTTATAAAAATATTATTTGTTCCTGGCTTTCATACATATATTTGGAGGAAAGAAATGAGTGATACTGAATAATGACTAGCATTCAGTCTCTCTAACCACAAATTATGCACCTCTATTTGCAATTTATTCTAAATGTTCATTGTTGTTGGGGTTTCTCTTTGTGTGTTCTCTCATCTTGCCATGCAGATTCATGTTCATAGCTCTCCTGAATCCATATGCAGAACACAAGTGCCTGAGCTGGATTGTGGTGTGTGAGCTCCTGTAAAGGCACAGACACTTCTGTGGTTGCTGTGAGATTGGGTTTAGGCACAAAAACCAGTGGGTGGAGAAAGACAGAGACCAACTAATGCACCACCCCAGCACAACCTAGTCCTTACAGAAATGGGAGCATAAGCATCTGCTGTTGATACTGGAGCAAAGCAGAAATAGGGAGGAATTGCCTCTGTGCTGCCTCAGAATGGAATATCTTCCTCCCTCTTCTTTCTTGGGGTGTGTCCTTGGGACACCATCCAGCTCTGTGAGGGAGAACACACAATCTCCTCTATAAATAACAAATATTTCTGTAGCATAAATGCAGATGCCTATCTGAACAAGATCCCTCTTACGAAGAGTTTATTATGTGGCAAAGTAGGAGAGGAACCTCTGGATGGAAACACTGGAAAACACTTCTCTCCCCAGCAGAGGAAAGCCTTTTCTCAAGATGCTCTGAATGCCAGGGTAAGGCAGTGACAATGAAGGGCTGTGGGGGGTTATCCCACTCAACACAAGCTATATGTGTTTCCTCAGAGTTTGAGAAATGCTCTAAAAACAGTGCTCTCAGTGTCCCCACAGAAGCAGCAAAGAAATGGAGATAAACTCTCCCTGGCTTTTGTACTCCTGCATTTTTGTCACTGATGACAGCAAAATGGGAAAATGGCAACCAAAACGTTGAAGTTTCTTGCTGAGGATTCAGAAACATGCATTGTGGTCACAGAAATAGATTTTGGGTTGCTTAGTTAGAGAAGAGCACAGTTTCTAATCCCATAGTTTTTTCTTTCATGGACCGTAGAAACAAATGTGCATTATGAAGTCAGCTCCTTGGACATGGATGATCCTGAATAGCTTCACATTCAGGTGTCTGCATTCATGATTTCTTGATTTGTGGAGCAGCTGCTCCAGAGAAGATCCAGGCTGGGTGAGAGGAAGAGGAACAACACCAGGCAAAATCCTGTCTCCCCCAAAATCAATGGCAGCATTCCTCAGATAACATCTCCCACTGGTCCACCCTCCCACCCTCCCTGTTCCCCCAGAAATGACGTTGAGAACTACAAAATAAATCAGTTCTGCTTAATGGCTTTCTCTGGCCAAGCATAGATCTAATACCTACAGAACCAGGAACTCTGAATACAGAGGTTTATCAGCCATGAAGAGGGAAATGAGGCTCTTTCTTCCCAGACAACGCAAAAGACCATTTTTTCAATGTTAATTCCCTAAGTCGAGGTTTAACACAGGTATTAATTAACTTTAATAGACATTTCATACATGGTTACTAATCTACTTTCTGTTCTTTCTAAGCAAGATAAATAATACTTTCCAACTCTAGCCTCTCAGAGGATTGCAGGCCCAACATAATATTATGAAATGGAGAGGACTGCCTCTATTTTTTACCCAGAAGTAATGTATAATGTACTGAAGTCCAAAGCCAAGTTAGCTGATGGCATGGAAATGGCAGGCAACACATTGCATTAATGATCACCACCAGCTCCAGAGTTAAGCAATTCCAGCATGGAAAGACAGCTCTGGAGTCCAAATGAGGAGTTTGTCAGCTTGGGAAATACAAGCAGGAGAGTTTATGGAACTGAGATGACCTTTCTTATGAGCAGTGTGGTCAAGAGGTGAGTGTGCAGGCTCTGGATTTACTGTATCTTCCATCTGACTTCCCTGCTGAGGAGCATCAATCTACTGTGCAAAACACAAGCTCTGTCCTGATGCTCCTATGGCTCAAGCTAAAAAGCCAAGGTTTCAGCTGATTTGGGACTGTCATAGGTGGATGAGAGGCATGTTAAGGTGCTATTTAGGATCAGAACAAACAGGAAAAAGGAGCCCATACAGCTAAAGACCTGCAGTTCACAGGCACTAGAGCTGAGCACACATAAGTGTGCCAGCCAGAAGGTGTATGGATGGGGAAACAAATCCCAGAATTAGTGGCTTCAAAAAGACCTAGGGCAGAGAGGTGACTTAAACACAGACACAGAAACATGGACAGGAATGGTGAGGGCAGCTTCCTGGTGTGCTAAACTGAGAGAGTCTCCTCATGAGAACTTTTAAAATGTACTGAAAGTTTTCTATTCTTAAACAAAGAAAAAAAAATTGCAGACCAGATTAAGAGATTTGTTCTTTAACTTATATGTAAAATACATTTAAAAAGAAGCTTTCAGTATTTATTTTCACTGGGAAAATTAGGTATGGCTATGAAGGTGAGTGAGAAACCAGGAGCACTAACCCAGCTTCTTCTCCTGTCAGTCTGGTTCAGTGAGAGCAACACAGGACTTTGCATTTCTGAAAGTGAAGCCACTTTATTTGGGAGAGTTGAATAAACAAGTTTGCCTGCATCTGTACCTCGAGTTCCTCCCTCTAAGGCCCATGCACATTCTTACCCTGCTTTTCATAGCCTCAACAGATAAAATGAACTGTAATTACACCTCAAAGATGTTTCTTTCCTCTTGTGGATGCTCTGTTAGGCAGCAAGCCCTAACAGCTTGGCTCCTCACTGTGTTACTCCAGTGTTACATTTTGATATAATCCATTGGCCCAGTGGTCTCAGGAGTTGGAGTAATGGAACAAAATTATTTCATCACTGGATATGAAAATGTTTTGAACTGTCTTATGCTGCTGTCGACTGAGTTATTGCCCCCAGTCTAGTTGTTTCCATTTTCTGAAGGCATCTAAAAATCCTCTGCAGTTTTGTTTGGTTTTTTTTTTTTTTTTTTTTTTTTTTT